>SJOL01006431.1:816773-876931 GCA_004794785.1 Opisthorchis felineus | reverse complement strand
ACAGTGTCCGAATTCACGGAGTCGGAGTACTCAAATAAAAACACCGATCAATAGACACACTGAAATACACGCAGTATTTCAACATCCAAAGAATGAATACCTTAATGTAACTCAAGCTCCAAACTGTACAAGAATCCCGTAGAAGCCACCGAAAGGATACAACTGGGGATAAAAATCAAAATCATTGGGACACGTCAAGTTGAACAGGAGACACCGATTCAGGCGACCCAACATTATAGTAAATGAAAACTCCATCAAACAGAAAAGGACTGTATAAACTGTCCAGCGGTCACAATGATACATACACAACGATACACAACGATACATACATACAAGCGGATCAATCAAAGCGAAGGAGGAAAACTACTGACAGTAGGCAAGTAGTCGGCCATTTGAAGTCCTACAGGAGCGCAACACACAAGAAAAGTGGCATGAACAAATCAGAATGAGGAAATAGGTTTACTCACTCAACAAACCAACAAGACACAAAATAATTAAACCAAAATGCAAATCAATTCTTAAAACGACGTGTCTTATTAAGCACCAAGCAACCCCAAAACACTCAATTACTTTGCGGATTTGCAAAGCCATGTAAACAAGCAACTTTACCCACCCAACTATGCACTGATAATGTCTCCTCGCATGGTGCAGAAATATTCGCAATATACCCAATTGGACTACCAAGAATTAAACTTATTCCCAGTCAAGCAATTCAAATCACGCGATCGTGTTGACCCACTCGTGTGAGTGTAGGCTGTTTACTCTTTCTGGATAAAATCCCCCACTAACTGCACGTTCTTAATAAGCAACCTCTTCAGCTATCATTTTTTGGATTGTGTCACTTCCGGATCTCGGTCGATGTGAGGTTAACAATAGGTATGACTGAAACCCACCCTAAGAACTCGCTTCCAGGTTTTGAATCCTAAGACGATTCTACATCTCATGTTAAGATTGAAATGACGGGTTTCATTGAAAAACTGACCACACAAGAAATTTTTACGGCCCAGTAAAGAATACTCTAAATTTGAGCCAGGAGGTATTTGGTGCAACATAAAACTACTGAGGACTATTTCTACAACTGTAGACTCTCTTATGTTAGTCTCCTTTTAGGAGGTTCTCTTCGATGGTCAGTGTGAACAGTATTAGTGCTTGTAGAGGTTTATGTGTTCTGAAGTGACACTTGTTAAATCAGATAATCAATTTTCCATCTAAGCATGGACACGAATAAAGATCCAGCTTCTGAAGTCTCCATAACAGTTGATCAGAACCAGAGGAAGTGACCGGAAACAACTTGAAGGGTCGACTGGTTAATTCTCCTTCGTACAATCTTACAAGTTGCAGTACATCTCTTCTGCCTGTTACCATACAAGTTGTTCGTGTTAAACGGTATTACCTGGCGCATTCGTTCGTCAAGTCAGCTGAAACCCCTATCATGTCTGCAGACATGATGACCAGCATCAATAAACTGGATCGTAGGCGCAGTGACTCGTACTTTGAACACCCTTCGTTATTCCGCTTTCCAATTTTGTGTGTAAGTCGCTGACGAATGGGGATGACTTTGGACTGGCTACCAATCCCTTGACCGGTTGGAAATTTATTACTATAATTTGCAGTGCCGATAACAAGTTGTAATCTTTGAGGTATTCCTAGCCGCCGTGTTCTGGTAATCGCAATGGGCTTACCTACAACGGCGTCACAGCATGGCAGCCATCTGCGCAAGTGCATTAGCTCTAAGATTGAATGCATTCGCCGTGAAAAATCAAGGTCGAATAAGCTTGTATGCAGTACTACACTCAAAAGAAGCCATAGGAATCGTGGCGGTCGCCAAGACAGTCCCGGCAAATGGAAATACTTTCGCCGTTCTAAAATCCACCCCGGTAAGTAAATAAACAAGTAATAACTGATAATGGGGCACTTCGATGTAACTTTTCTAGCGGATCAGTCGATCTTTCAGGATAAACCCTATGAATGAACTGCCTCGTGTTATCGAGTGCCCGCCGAGTTAGGTTTCACGCCCCTCAACTACTTCAGAGGATGTTTGCTTAGCGAATCCGACTTAGCCTAACTATGTTCACCTAAACAAATAGAACGTATCAGCAAAAAACGTGCGACGCATCCGCTCTCAACTAATCAGAGGTATCCGCGGTGTTCTTCTAAAAAACGATGTAGAACGTTTCTGAACAAACGTGGCTATCCGCAACAACATTGCGATCATGAGTCACACCACAAATGGCTTCAATTTTTAAATAAAATTCAATTATTGTAGTTATCTAAGTAGGAAGGTAAACTTCAGCTGCAGAATTCGACCAGTTTCAGAGAATAACCGAATTATTGGGCCAATCCGAGACAGTTTGTTTAGGTGACGGAATTTTTAAATAGGGATATAACACAAAAAAGACCTCTCGTAAAACTGTTCTACAAAAATAAGCAAATTTTCCCGCAGTGGTTTAACAAATATTATATTTTACATTCAGTTTCCAAGGAAGACACATCCAAAGAGTAAGTCCGGTGTACTACCTGTTTGTTTGTTTGTTATCGACATTAAGCCATCAAACATCCCAAAAAGTATATCCAAATTGTCTGAATGAGTGTCTGGAGGTGTAGCTACCTTGGTGTGATTGCGGCAGACTAGCATTAGGTCCCTTCCCGGTTCACTTTTATTCTTTTCTTCACAATGAGACCTTTAAATAAGTTATGGTTGTACTGCAGTGAAGCCGTGTGTTGACCACTGATGTGCTGCTTTCGACGATTATACTGCTCTCGTGAATGGGGATCACGCAGCTGCTGCTGCTGGTGGTTGGGGTACTGATGATGATGATGATGATGATAAAAACGGGGTGCTTTTCCTGAGGGTAGTTCTGTGGGACATGAATGCTCGCTTAAGTGATCGATCGGTTTTCCCCGTCTCAAAATTTCTAATTTTCTACGCTTTGTAGGACGAACATTCTGCTTGAGAGCGTACCCGGAAAAAATGCACCACACTAAATGGTCTAATTACAGCTACCTTCGTGTTGAAGAGAACACCTGACTTTATTGTTTGGTTGATCAGAGCGGTGTAACAACTTCAGCAAGGCCTCCAGACCTGTAGTGGCATCTCCTCAGCAGTGGAGACTGTCACATACTTGTTCGACGTCGTTTCAATTGTCTGCATCAACCGACTAACAGTGTGTTCCGCTCGCATTCAAGCTGAGCCGAACAGAACACCATGAATGTTTGCAGAACAGCACGCTAGGACAAGGAAAAACTTGACTTCACATCATCACTATGCGATTTCCGATTCAATTTTGAGGTAACTATTTGGATGGCCTTTCTCCCAGGTATGTACATCCGAATTGGTCTCAGAATTAGTGACAATTCGTTGAAACGAATCATCATGAATCCCGATTGGTGAATGCCATTGCTTGAATAGTAGCAAGGCAGTATAGCACTGGTGCTCGACTGCAGGTTTGGTGAGCCGTTTTGAGCTATGTCGGGTTCTTCAAGGGCTGGGTGGGTGTAGATCTCAAGTGATTCAGAGAGTATCCACCCGCATTGTGGCATGAGACCAGACTGGAGGATACGCACGTGTTCATAGTCAATTGTGTGGTTGCTAGCTGGGCAGTCTGTTTCTAATAATTTCGTCTCGGTTGCGTCAGATGTTGAGACTCGTACATAGTGCATGTGTTCAGAGCTTCTCACCTGAATTTGTCTAAATGTTAGCCTAATATATTTTACCTGATCTGTAGACAGAATTAGTGTCCAGAAATCTTTTTATCAAACGAGGTTTCGCAGAAATGCACCGTGTCCAAAAGAATGCGTTTCCGATGTTCTGCTCCTGCAGGACATTTGCTGCCTCTTGTAACTCTGTTGTTTGTATTCGTAAAAGGTATTGACATTTGTTTTTTAATATGTGCTCTGGATACCTATTTTACTCTGAAACAGTTTAGAGGTGATCAAGTCATCTCTATTGTTGAGTGTCACCCAACGATACGTTGGGTGATCCGATCCATCACGGAGCACACGAACAACACACTTGAGGTGCTGTTGAGTGAAGTCGTAGGGTGAATGTCGACCGAAATGTGCAGGCCTTGTGACCACCCATGGTCAAGATCTGAGTTCCCTCTCAGCGTAACTGGCAACGCAGAACTTAATGATTCTACGGCCATCTTCGGCTGCTACACAAAAGTTCTTGCTGTTGTTTGTTTTGTTTGATCATGCGAAAAGTACCTCAGCCTTGACTTCCATCCATGTGATAGTGCAAGACAAGTGGGGGTGGGCAGATGGTATTGAGGTTCTCGTTTTGATGTGATGTAAAACAATCTCCACAACAGGCCATACGCTGGGTACCACAGTCTTTTGACTGGACAAACTCTAAATACAGGTCAGCCGCAGTAACCGGAATGTCAGAACGATTACATCCTATACCATAACGTAGCTGTGTGCTGACAAAGACCGCAGCGTTCAAAATACCTGATGCACTCGGAACCACTCTTGGTGCATCTAGTTCCACCCGAATTATTTATAAATAACCGAAGGGAGGTGAGCTATGAGTTAGCTTTTAATAATTACATCGATTCCGCTCACAAGTAACGGGTTGAAGTTTTAGGATGAACATCGGCAGCATAGATAAGACGTTCTGAGTCTATCAGGAGTTTCTTCAAAAGGCCACAACCGGTTTTGTCCTCTGTGGAACTCATCAGTTCTTTAGCATCGTTCGAACACAAGTCGGAGGCCAGTTTTTGAAACACATTCAGGTAAAGAATGAGTAAAAAATGAAGCATCCAGTCAGGTACTCCGTGAACGCCATTTTAATTTTCAAGTGAGTGTTGTTCATCTAAACATCATATTCGGAATGTTAACGTGGGTCGATAAAACAAGTTGTACTCTAGAAATACACTCATTTGCAAATCAATTTGGCTTTGCGAGAGACTCATTTGGAACCCAGCTGAATCTCTCGTTTGTGATGTTTCCATGCAACTGAATGTGCTGCACCAGGCCGCCTCATGTTCCAGTTGCTACGATATTCGAGATATCGCGAAGCATGTAATTTTGCGCAATGTACTACTCCTAAGGTTGCTGAAAATTCTTCGACAGACCACGACCGGTTTCGCCCTTTTTTTCATTTATGACCGGAAAACTACTCAGAGAAATAAATTAAAACGCACAAGCGAACAATTCATTTGTCCTACAAGCAGCTTAATTGCTTATTGTGCCTGATCAGACGAGATGAATGGGTTTCACGAAGTGGTCGGTTAGATAGCTCCATAGTTTGTTCACCTCTATCGATTGTCGCCAATGCACTCATTCATGACACTTGTTCGAGGTTACGGGTATTACCCAAACACCCTCGACACATTTGCGAGCGAACGGGGATTTAGTGTGATTTTCAAATAACCACTTACTCAATAAGCAAAGCGGAACCGCCAAACGGTGATTTTACCCAAACTAATTTATTGTACATTCTATCTCATCTTTGCCGTGCATTGTATGCATGAAACAAGAACTTTGTCCTCTTGGAAAAACCGAAACTTCGTCACAGCCGGTTAGCATCACTCACGAATTGTAAACAGTCAAAACGCTAATCGAACGCTACTGATATCAATGATATCACTGGTGATGTCACCGATACTACTCTGTGATAAAAAAACACAAATTTTCATGTTTTCCAATAACGTGAACATCAAGAATTGGAAAAATTCTGTAGTAATATGTGCCAGAATTCTATCAAACAAAACCGTCAACCACAATGAACCAGCTAACCAACCAGCCATTAGTGAAACACATTCCCATGGCCAACAATATAAGAAGGCAACGTCTGTTGCATACCCACCGGCCTACTGGTGACGTCACCTTGATTACTGGTGAAACGTTTGCAGCCAAATCGACTGGGGTAGCACGAAAGTGAACCGCCAACATACTGTCGCGAGCAGCGCAAATATACTGACTGGCTGAAATCTGGTCATCCTCTATTTTTAGCGGTTCTTACTTGGAAATGACTGAGATTGGGTCATAGATTCGCTTTAAGCTATCGCGCACGATTATCAGATGGACACAAAAATTCAAACGGCCTGGACCGCCAAATGATTTTTCAAACTGCTCATATTCACGTCACTCCCATTTGAACAGCCGCATTTGAACCAGGCGTAATTATTCTGGTGAACCCACACCAAAGCGAGGAAGGAAATGGACTCGAGTTTCGATCTTATTAGAGCTCATCAGCAGTGAATATCCAATGGCCGGGTTTGAACTCCGGACATCTGACATGCCAGGCGAGCGTGTTACCACTACTCCACCGGCGTACGTAGGACGCATCTGAATTTTCACTTCTCAAAAGGCGAACGTGCTCACGCTTGAGCGATGTGACTGGTGTGCCGGGCTGATCATCGAATGATGACCCAGTAAATGTCCTGGTTATGACGATCGATTGACTGGGAAGTCCTGACATTGGATATGCACTGCTGATGAGCTCTAATAAGGGCGAAACTCGAGTCCAGTTCATCCGTCTCCCCCTTTGGTGTGGACTCATCAGATTAATTGCGCCAGGACAGAAGGACGACTGTTCAAACGAGAGTGATATGAATGTGTACAATGCATATCCCGCAAGCTCCCATAACAGAAATTTTTCAAACCCTATTGAGAACGGGTTGTCTGCTCTGCATTTCATCGTTCACTAACAGGGTGTTTTCACTACCCATTTGATATGGAGAGAACTTTATGAATAATTCGCAACTCTGCTATCATTTCCTGTATGGCCTATTTAGTTTTATCTTTCTACCGAAGCCCATTTGATAGCATCCAACTCCATTAAAGCACTAACATATGGCAGTAAAACCTAACGCTGATTGTCACCGCTCAGCTTTTCATGTTTTCGCTCCCTCAGTGGCACTAAAATGTTGTTTAAAACGTCATTTATTACGTTACTATGCTCTCGAGTCTTATTGGATAAATCAAACCAATTACCCTTATCTCTCACCAGGGTCCCAAAAGAATCCTCCAAAAGTACGCTTGCTTCCTTGCTGCAAACTTCCTTCACTAGCAGGCACGAAATGACAAAATTTTGTCATTTGTCTTTGCAATGAATCTATTGGCTTTTCAAACTATCCTAAAAGAATATACCTATATACCTGTATACCTGTATACCTGTATACCTAGAACAGTTGTTCTGGTAGATTTACAGATTTTTTTTCGAAATAGATTGAGTTTCTGGACTTCACACATCATTTTCTCTACTAATTTTTATAAAAAATGTTTTACTCAGCATAAAATTACTAGACTTTGGAGTATCCCCTAACGCACGTAAAGTTCATCTGTGTCAAAAAACCGAGAAGCGACGTATTGATTTCATTTAGAGCTTGAAACGTTCATTAGAAGATTTCGAAGTCTTCTCATACTTCCAATAAAAGTCAACTTATGTAGGAAAAAAATCCATAAAATCCTTGAATTAGACCGTTAATGCAAATATACCCAATACAAGGCTTCCATGAACATAGTCTGGCAGAAATACTAGGCATGTGCATGAAACGTTGTATTTTTAAGCTTAAGAAGGCGAAAAGTTTTGGGCACATAAGTGCAAACTGGAATTGCTGAACTATTCCGTTGCATTAGTCTCAAGAGTTGTATTGGCTGAGTGAGGCACGTCTGCGCTACTCTCGGATCGATGGAGACATACAAGCCGTGGGAAATCAAAAGTATGAATGCATCAAGTAACCTCTACTTCTGATTTCAATCAGGGCGTTCTCCCATTGCGTACTTCTGTGACGTAAAGTCCACTGCTAGTCGGTGTGAGAACGTCAGAACCTCAGAGACTGACAAGAATACATCTAAGGCCCAGAATTTGTTGACCATTGTCTAGGTCATTTTATTGTCTCTGAAGAGCCATAAAGTTTACTTTTCGGTTTGCACCGGTTTTTGGTTGCACAGCAACGAGTAAGTATATGTTTATATGGCAGCCTTTAGCGCAAGCCTATTTAAAAGTCTCACCATTTCCAGTTGTTAGCATAGCATTTTAGCGACGATCTTTCATGAGGACAGAATAACTAATGACGTGTTACCGAGAGGACAATGGGATTCCAGGAGCTGTCCTGAGGTGACAGTCGGTGCACAAAACAGTCCTAATCAATAAATGATAAAAGATAACTAGCAACTCTGGGCAGCGTATGGTATACATGCCCCTGGAAAGTAACCACTGCACTGCCGCGAGGCTGCTTCAAGTTGATGCTCTTACCTTAGTTTGGGGCAAATATAAAAGAAACTCGATTAAGTCCACATTGAGCTTAACACACCAAAACCGGAGTAAAGTTACCAGTCTTGGACAAATTGCCCACAGACACGCACCAACGTTTGATTTAGATGAGAAGCACCTGTAGAAAATACAAACTGTGAGGTCTTGTTGTCTGCCGTAACGAAATGATATATTTGCTGACGAATGCTAAGAAGATGCCGCGTCATTAAGTAAAATCTTCGGTGGGAAACATCTGCGAATGCAGGCTGCCGAAGAAGTACAATTTGTGGTTTCAATTAGAGTTGAGGGTGAGCTCATAGCCCACCTTGAGAAACACCATAACCTATAGTAGATAGATAGATATATGTGTGTATAATTGAAGATGTACAATAGCTCCGTCTAAATTACCGAATTAAAGAATTTGCTTGGGTAGTATGCTTACCAATGCAAAATTCCTTCTTGATAAATATAACACTAAGAATCTTTTCCATTTTTGCGACATAAGACGAAAGTGCAAGTGGGATTGGTAACGTTGATTCTCATAAATTTCTAACCATAAGAATATACGCTTGCTAGGTTCAACTCTACACACCTGTGAGCTTTGAGAGACCAGGCTTTTTGTAAGCCGACTGGAAATATCTTAATAAAACCTGATTAAATCAAGACTCTACAGACTGGTAATCACCAGGTTCCTAGTAAAAGCTATTTGAGATCAACCGTCTGGCAACAGAGGTTGGTGCCGAAAACACAAAGTAACTAGATTTAGTGTATTTCGATAAATTAATTAGATTTTTTATGGGAAAAAACGGCTTTCAAAACCAGTCTAAAAGTATCGATGCTAACGCCATCCAAGTTTTCTGTTATGCACTCAATTCTTTTCTTGATGTAGACGAATCAAACGTTTCCGAGACCAAGTAAGCCGAAAGTAAACTCTTTTGAAACAACCAAAGTTTGGCTCAAAGATAAATTCGCCTATTTAAAGACTCGAAGGAACATTTTGAATCTCACATAAGTAGTGTACAACCGGTTAAATATCCCCTTCCATGTTAAAAATATGGAATTATAGAAAACCACCATTTTGGCAACTCTTAACCAGCTTTTACAGCTAGAAGTCAGAGGTCAAACAAAAACAGAAATAGTACAAAAATGTAGGCTTATTGACCAGACAGGTAAATGGTTGAGTAGTATTCATGTTGTCAGAATATTCATTTGTCTTGTTGTTCGATCGATGATCAGTTCAACTACTCCGTTGTTTCTGCCACCCCTGAGTTGAACTCAGCAGTCCGACATCAATCGATCCTCAACTGTCGAACTGCTCTCGATCGATTACTGGCAACTGGTTAAGTGACACTACACAGATGAGTTGGGTTTACCCAGTGGCCCACCCAGACGCTACTCAAATCGGTGAGGTCGGGTGTAATCCATTAGTCGGGGGTAGACTCTGATCGATTCACCAGTCCCAATGTCAACACAATTGCTAAAAGATTCAACTCCATTGTTCGGGAAACCCTATGAGTGCATGTTGACCTGCCTGTTTCCGTAAAACAGGTCACATCAACAGAACGATGAGAAAATTGTCGAAATCCCATTTTGAACATCTTGTTTTCCGGTGGAGCAGTCGCCAAACTCTAACAGGACAGTCCATGACTCCTCCTCGAAGTCTGACGCATTGCTCAGCCTCAAATCTGACAGCCGTTGTATTGAAAAACTTCCTTGGAGAAACACAATGAGGCGGGTATGATCATACTAAAGTATGGAAGAATTCCTATATGTATGTAGCAGGTAGCTCAGTTTAGTCGGTATCTATCCGTAGGCCATTTTATGTTGGGGTTAAGGGCTACATATAGACGGGTCAAGAAATATGCACTACGTGAAATTCGCATATTGTGATACGCACGCAACATACGGCACATGCCAGAAATCCGAGCGATTCACTGTCCGTATGGCGGCTTTAGTTGTCTACTCTTGCGATATTTCAATATCACCCAGAAGGCTACTGAATATTACTGTCCTTATTCGTTGGAACTTCAAATTGGTCCACTTAAAAGTATCGCCCGTGCAACCCCAAATGTTCGTACCAGGGATTCAAATCCACACCAAAACTCGGGCTTTTGTGGCACGTCCTGATAACACTTCATTGCTCTCGAAATGGGATGAACAATTCATTCGAAGCTAGAATTTCACCAGCTAGAGACCTTCAAGATGCACGGAGTATGCATAATGGTAGCCCAAATTGGACGATGGTTGTTGATCGGGTTGCCGTTGATCTGTCTGACGATTATGACAGTTGAATTACAGGAGTCTCGACACCATTTGAGGAAGCACCTTACCCGCTTACCAACGCCTGTCTCCTCGATTGATGACTAAAGCCGACTGCCATAGTCAGAAAACGGATCAATGACCACCTGATTAGGATCAATTTAACGCATTCGAACAGCCGAGAATTTGAAGCATCGCGAACAAGTGGAAGTACAAATGCAAACGAGATGACAGATTCACATACTGCACAAACAGATAGTGTGCAAAAGTTCTGGCCCATAATAACTACCTCCATACCTGAACACTTTCGCTAGAACCTCCAAAGCCGATCAGGGTAAGTTTAAGAAAACTAAACAATTAATTGTTCATGCAATAATGACTTGTTTTAATTCTTACCCCGGAACCAAGCCCTTAATGGACGTGGGTGGCTTGAGTTTGACAGTTCTGCCATCTATTCATAAGCATTGCGTAATTGGTTGGGCAAAGACGGATTCATTAGTTTTCATTTCTTTCTGGTTTTCAGTTTATTGAAACGGCCATTAGACTATTGTGTGCAAATAGGAAGCCACGTGATGACAGTGGGCTAATGTACGGCGGGCACGAGTTTAGGGTGGCACGTACGACTAGGTACATCTTCACTACCTTGGCCTTCATGCGTGCGACTTATAAGTGGATTTTATAGGAATTTGCGGGAAAATCTTATGAACATTGCTCACTGCACACAAATCAAAGTAGGAAAGAGAGGTCGTTATTTGGCAGCCTATTTGTTCAAACTGATAAAAAACCACTTAAATGGTCTCATTAATATGGACCTGGTCAGATTAGCTTTTGTGGAGTGAGGAGTCCATTTTGAGGATCTACCAATTTCCAACCTCTTATGAGGTTCCCGGGGGTTTCAAACTCGCGGACTATATCAACCTGATGTGTAACAAGAAGAGAAACAGCAGTATTGATCTGTCGGTCCCTGGAAAATACACCTCAACATCTCGAATAGCTTACCAGCTGAATCATGAGTTGGCCTTTGTGCAGCACATTCAGTTGAAGAATATCATAAAAGTGGGACTAAACTGAAATTTAAACGAGTCCGTCGTCACGTTGATGTGCAAATACGTGCTTTTGTTGAATTTCCTACAGCCTGGGTTCAGTTAGAACATACGTTTGACAGAAACCCGATGAGCCCTAAGAAGGGCGAAACCTGTCGTGGGCTGTCGAAGGGGTTCAGCAACCCTAATGGTTGTGCTTCTTCCGAAAAATACACATCGATATCTCGAATACCGTGCAGACTGAAAAGTGAAGTAGCCTTTACACGGCACATTCAGTTAAAGAAATGCACAAACGAGAGATTCAGCTGATGTCTTTTTTAACACCGATATAGTTTGAAGACGTGTGTACTCCGCCAACACGAATTTGTTTGTATGTTGATCAACAAGATATGTTCCAGCATTCGACTACCAAATCACTGCCCGGATGACCAGCAGATAAGATTATGGACTGCGATTTCGACAATCTGGGCTCACTTACCACGTGGGTAGCTTTAAATTGGACCCTCCTCTCTGGTTAAAGTACGCAAAAATACAAACATAAAAAACTTAGAATGTTATTTCAAAATGGCTCCTTGTTTCATCAAATGCATCCAACGACAATGGAAATCAATAGGGCATAAGGTCACAAAATAAAAACTAGCTGTGCGATAATTTTTCAAACCATGTGATGAAAATAATCGAAATAATGTATTCTTCTTCTCCTCAGATGGTGATCAACTCAAAGGAACAGCGTACGTTTTATCAAATTCCCTCTGTACATAATAGAATTAACCATGTCTCACACAGCAAACGATTGATGCACGACTTTTTAGACATTTCCAGTCCCAATAAACAGTGGACTTAAGCACATGTGAATGTCCTATTTCGCCAAAGCGCTAAGTTGTGAAATACACGGGGAACTCACCTAATTTTCTGAAACCTGTTTAGAATGTATTTATCCATAAACCTTGTTGGACACTGTCGTACGTCCATGCAATGAGCCATTCTAGTGGATGAAGGTTAGTTGCCAGCAGATACTCAGTAGGCCTGATAAGTCCAACACAACGATGAGGCATATAATCCTTTGACTACTTTATTCTTTTGAAGGCCATTCTTTTAAGGCAAGGTGACAAGAAGGACTCTCCCGAGCATCTCCGAAAAACCTCAAATACGAACACATGAGCAACCCCAAATACGGTGCCATTATGTTGAAAGTTTTGTCCTAGACTTACACGAAAGAACTTGCATTGGGCGAGGGGCCCTTGAAGCTTGTCATTTTTTGAAGTGTCAGTTTATACTAAACTGGGTTTTACATTGTATTTGTACTCAGCAGTTTACCCTCAAGTAAGTAAGTTTTTTGCTGGTTGTGAAAACAAACACGCGTGCGAAAAGGTCAACGCGTTGTGTTCGGTAGCTCACAAGTCATCGACCCTTCACAAGCGCAACCCAGCCGAACTAAAGTTACCCATAAGGTGGGCACTGAACAAATGGTTCACGTTAGCGTCCTCCAAACAGCACTACCTCACTCTTGCTAAGTAGTTCCTGGTTTGTTTCCCGCAGGCCGGAAAAAAGCTTGACTCTGGTTGTGTGGTACTTTAGACGTGATACAGAACCAAACGACATAACCCTTGGCCCGTTTCCACAGGCACTTAATGACATAGTTGCTATATCGCCTTGTTCACACCGAAAGCAACGGATTTTTATCCGTAAAATAGTGAAAACTATGTTCCTGATAGCAGCTAAAAGCTGTGGCCAAAAAGCAAGGAAAACCTTGAAAATCGGCTGCAATAAGTAGCTGGGAAATCGAGTTTAATCTTGGAAGGGCTGAAATAAGTTTTAAATAAGTAGTTTTGTTGTCCAGTGCACTTTTAAAACGGATTTTCTCAGAAGAGGACAACTGTGTCTGTTTTACGGCGAAGATAGACAGAATTTGGTTTTTCAGTTTCCACCCATTTTCAAAGGGCCAGGAATTATGAAACAGCGTTTTGACTGAACACGCAATATTAGACGTTCTTCAACCTGCTGTGACATTTAGGGTATTCGATTCTGAAAAAACAACCAAAAATTCGAGTATACTGCTATGATTTCGGAGGTTTCCTCTCCGAATGAAGGCTAACTCACACAGTTACTTGGTGAGTGGTCAAGTGATCGCGAACTCGAATCTTCCCAGGGGTTCACGAGGTGCACAGCTGTAAAACAACTCTCGCTTTTTTGGAATGGAGTGGCTTTACTTGAAGAGTTGGACTCTTGATTGAAACTCACTAAATCTGCTCAAAAATTCGACTTCTTCTCTCTCCGCGGTTTCCCTGTCGGAAGATTGATGATGTCGAAGAGGTGCGCACGCTAATAAGCACGATAATATACATCGCGAAAGCTCATTATGCCAAGAAAATTTACCTTGCAAACCCTCTGCCCGATTAAGCCGATGCCATAGGGTAGGATAACTGACAACACCTCCATACATCGTGAATGTGTCTAAAGTGAGTGACGACAACTAACAGTGGCCTAAAAACCTACAGACAATTTGCGAGCAACCACATGAAAAACCAGGTACAATGCTGAGAACAAATTGCGTATAACAAATTTGATGCAAAATTTACAAACAGTAAGGAATCCTTTTATCAGAATATTTGGACGCAAATTTGCTGCTGAAAGGAGTGATCAAATTTAACTGAGCTTCGTGCATCAGGATTTGGAGGAACGCGAGTACTACTGGGGCAGCATTCACGTACTATCCCAGGCAAGAACGCCGAAAGAATGTGATTACGTCGGAATGTCATAAGCCGTCAGAAGGGAGCCGCCAACCAAGATGTTGAGTGAACCAAAGGGCTCAGCCTCGAAGAACTGCAGAACTCAATGCTCGGGTTTACATGGGAAGCCAGAGAAGACACATGGGGAACAAGCAACGGAATCAAACTCCAGGGATGAATCCATTCAAATAAAGTATTCATCCACCAAATCAGAGGACCTAACTGAATGAATAATGAATAAACAAAGAAATACATGTCGTCAGCCCATCAAATGCAGTAAAATCGCTCATTACCAGGAGAGAAACCGGATCGAACGAGAGGGCGCAAACCGGAAATCCAGTCCAAAAAACAAACTGCAATGCAGTGTCCATGGAGAACGGAACAAATAAACCATACTCGGGCACACTACTGTCGAAACATGGACCACGAAGGAAAACAAATCGTTAAAGAACAAATAAATCTGAGAAAGGATGTATCTCCCAATTAACCAACCACATCAGTAGACACTATATATCCTGTGACAACTACATAAACTCAACCACGCAATTATGGTGTTCCTCAGTTGGGAACACAATCCTTGCAATCCAATCCCCAAAGCCGGCAGACAAATTAAAAAACCATGTTATCAACAACTATTTTGAATTACCAGACACAAGAAAAAACACAAGTAAACTCCTCCTGAACAAATGGACTTTGTTTATGTGCTTCGTATGACCACGGAGTTTAGTGAACAAAACTAACGAAAACGCAGAACCAATAACGTAGAAACAAAATCGTAAAAGAGTGATGAACACTAGGACACACTGAACCGGTTAGATGTACACCTTTGGACACATTCTGTGTACACAAAATAGACAGAATACTCCAATGACTTGGCAGAAAAGCCTTCCAGTTTAGATCTAACCAGGTTAGGATACGTATCCGCTTGGAATTTGCAAGAGCTCACTATAATCTGTGGTGCAGCTTACTTTCTCTTAAGTCGATCAAATTCATCCGGCCAAAACTATGAGGATAACCTGGTCAACCGGAAAGGGGAGTTTGCTTGTTCCATCCAGCTCCAACCAAAATGGATTCATTTTCATAAAGGAAAGGTTGCTGAAAACTCTTCGACAGCCCATGACCGGTTTCGCTCTTCTTTGGGCTCATCAGGTAGGCGCAGTCCCCGAGTTTCCGTCAGCCTTATGTTCTACTTGAACCCACATGAGGCGGCCTTTGTGCAGCACATTCAGCTGAAGAACATTATTCATAAACGAGAGATTCACTTGAGTCCCCCGTAAAAACCAAACTGATTTGCAAATGAGTGTATTTATCGAGATGGATTTACTTTTGAATACAGTTGCGAGTTGGACGGAAGACGCGTCTAACTCTTCGGGTGTCAGAAGGTTTGATTTGGTGAAAAACTTCAAAAAAGCTGTCACTTCAAGGCGAACTGGTTTCATGCATTTCGTGATACTGTTACCTTAGACTAATCGCAGATTTTCTCAAGCGAGACTTTAGGTAGCGCACAAAAAACCGCGAAGCAATGTACGGCTGTTCGCCCTTTCTTTGAAATCATCAGTGGTGCCCATCTTACGGAGAACCAGCTAACTCTCGGCTAGTAGTTGAATACTAAGCCGTCCAACCACTCGTGTGATGTGGATTCTGTGATGAGGAACGAGTGGTTCTCTACCATGTCCAAGTGTGAGTCAGTCACACCCCCTCGTAATCGAATAAATTAGCAATAAATTACTAACAGGGAGGTTGCAATTCCGAATCAGACCGATGATTTGTGAGGTGCGCGCTGCTGGTGATTCTCAATAGGAAAAAGACAGCTTCATATTGTTTCTTTGCCTTTTGGAATAGACTGGCTTTACTTACAGGACGACATCTCAGTCGAAAAATTTCGAAATCTTTTCATACTACTACTCACTTCGTATTGTTAGTCGTTGAAATAAATAAGCACAGTTGTGCTGCGGAGATAGTTTACTCAGTTGACCGCTCAAACCAAACCCATCTATCCTGTGGTTGACGGATTTGAGTTTTGAGTTTTGTCCTGACAAGCCTGTCTCATTTTCCACGAAACTGTACTCTTTTCCCATGTTCAAGGCTACTCCTGAGTTTTCGTTCAGCCCCTCATTCTTACCTCTGGATGGTTCAACATGCCCTGAACCTATAGGTGAACCACGTTTCAAGCACTGATCCACCACCCTTTCTAAACTTTCCTTTTTATGCTTTCTCTGTTAATGTTCACCTAATCTACCTTTTACAACCAGTAAAAACATGAAATTGTTTTCTGCGCTATGAGTTGTTAATTTTTAGTAAAATATTTGGAGCCGCGAGGCGAGTTTATTATTGCAACGTTTGACCATTAGAATATCAAAAGCGACCTTTTGCAGTGAACAATGATAGAAGTCAAAATACTCTCGCGATGGAGGAGAACGGGGTGGCTTGAAGTCAATGTAACCAAGACTGAGGGGATTCAAGCCGTCATTCGTTTAATTTTCCCACTTAAACGGCTGTTTTAGAGTCGTGAGGTTGGAACTTCGAGTCAACATATGATGTAGGGACCTGTACCAGATGGTTGATAACTAAATTCTGTCAGACATGTTGACGCAAGAATAGTTATGTGGGTTGCCACGGATTTTGCAAGGCACTGCTGTGCATGTGCACTAAGAATTTATCCTAGGATATATGCGCCATCGATGTTGGTCGGGTGATCCTTAGTCAATGCGTAGCGGGCTCCGCTTTTGTTTGGTTCAATCGTCCGGATTTCTTTGAGCGGTCTTTGAGCGCACCTTGCGTTCGCAGACTCACACCTTCAGTTTTTACTGATCAGTGGCTAATGTGGACGGTGTCGTAACCGGCAGTCGGTTCTTCAGACGCATTTTTTTCGGTCCTCTTGTTCGATCGGTTTCTCTGTACGAACAGGCTTCCTGTAAAACGCATCGTCTGTGCGACAGCATGATGGATAATTTCAAGGTTTTACTGCACTTGGAAGTCAGTACCATGCCTACCAAACCGACTGCACATTTAATAAAACTTGGTTAAATCACGACTTTATAGACTGATAGTTATTATGTTTCTGGTAGAAGCTATTTGAGATCAACCGTCTGGGAACAGGGGTTGGTGCCGACCAATACAGATTTTCTTCACTTGGTGGAATAGTTTTCTGATCAGTACTCTTTTGATGCAAAAGAGCGGGAGAAGTTCAGATTACGCTCTGCCTGTGTTATCTTTTGCTGTGGTGTTATCTCAGAAGAGCACGTATTATAAGGGAACTAGAAATAACTAAGGGCCATTTTGCTGTCAGGCATTACTCGTTCTACCGAGAAATCGAGATTAAACACAAAAAATGTGATGCTGATCCAGAAATCAGCAGGAAATGAAGCTGGCAAAAAAGCAAGGACTGCTAGAACTGAATGGCAGAAAAATGTCCAAAATCTGCCTGTATGATGCACTAAGATGAGGCGGAGCACATATGTCAAGCTATGCTTACGAAAACGACAACCACGTATCCCATCGAATAGAATTGTGCAGCTTTGAAAACAAATCGCCTACAACATCGGGAACACGTGAGTTCATTGCAACCCAACCATTCTTCTGGCATCACGATACTTTGGACTTAAATCCAGCGGGTCTCAGATGCAATTCCAAAAGGATATTCAATCCTGCAAGTGAAGCCAATCCATGCTAACAGGCCGAGAAGCACTTTAAAGCTGTTTTGTCTTTATTCGGGGTCATCGGCAGTGTAAATCTCACAAAATTCCAGGGAGTTTCGAACTCCCAACCACCAGACTCGTAGCATGAACACCTAACCGTTCGACCAGGACAGCGGCTTATTTGTAGCATGATTAGCTCGCATTGGAGGGAATATAGCACGGTAGAGCGTTAAGTACAATTTTTAAGGTGAAATTTCAAACAGAGAGGGTCGAATTTGGTCAAAACTCGAAAAGTACAAGAAAGCGTCCGCGGTTTTTTTCTTTAATTTTTCACCAGACGAACCAAAAACAGCCGTTGATGAAGGAACATTTATTTATCTACGTCTAGGATACTTCATGCCTACGCTTCTGTTTTTTATGCAATCTCCGTTTCCAACTATTACGGAGTTTAAAGACAATCAAAGAGGTAAAGTTGGTAAAACATCCGAAATCCTACTAAATTAGGTGCAGTCGAGGGTGACGCAATGCAAAAAATGCGACGAACGATTGTGTTTCCACTTTGCTCAACAGCATGTCTATTTTTATCAGTTGGGCAGTTGAACAAAGCCTCTGAAAAACTCTTGAGTTATATAATGCTAGAAAAGCTTCTAAGCGATTTATTGTAGGTGTACCTTTAAGCATGCTCTAAGCGGTCCCTGATATTCGAAACGTATACCTGGAGAAGAGCATCTCAAAAGCCTTTGTAATAATTCCAAAAATATTGGCCAATAACAGACAGATTTTGGACATTTTTCTGTCATCCAACTCAAGCAGTCCTTGCGTTTTTGTCAGTTTCATTTTCCGCTGACCATGACTCTTAAAAATACACTGCCTTGAAGAACGAACAAACAAAGAGCAAGTAATGTAGTAGGCAAAAATCTCGTGTAGCAAATTTAGGAAACCGTCGCGAATGCGAAATACTCCCAGGCAGACAAAACTTTGCTGATTGGCCATTTGTGATGCAAACATTGTTTTGATCACGTTTTTTTACTAAAACATTCGTTGAGGCAGAATTCAGCTGATCCGGTGTATAATTGTTATGAGGGGATTGGTTTTTTCTCGAAGTTATGTGTTAAAATTGCTTCTTTTCAAGAAAACTGAAAAGTCCAAGTGAGTTCCTAAATGTTGTTCCCATGAGAATAATTTCGAAATATCTACCGGGGAAGGTAGAAATGATTTGACCTTTTGTTCAGAATGCAATACCTCAAAACGTTTAGAGGCGAAAAATCTCTAGAAGTCTTTTTTCTCGGCTGTGGTTACCAGTGTGAATCCTGAGCAGAAATAAAACCTATTTTACACTGATAAATGACATTTTTAACCTCTTCTACTCATAGGCTTAAACCAGACGATTTATAGTGATCTTGTTAGTTTGCTGTCGCGATCATCACCTAATGGTCCCTTGCGTCTCTGGTACCAAAGATACGGAAAAATTCGGCCTAAGCTCACCAACCATAATCTGAAATCGAACATACAATGCTGATCTCATCGTAATATACACATTAGTTTACAGACCAGCGCTGCGATGCGATGCCCTCTACAGTATGAAGTCTCATGAAGTCGATTGTTTTGGCCAATCTTGTTTGCGGTTTCTATGAAGCGGTTTCCAGACAGAAAAATCACTTTTAAATTCAGTATCTGTCCCATTCTGTCTGTCTGTCAGCACACGTGTTTATTTAGACACTCCTAATGAGGTTAAGAGAAAACCTGTTAACAACTTAATGCCGAGGAGACGCGATCCCCGAAATTCCCACCAATTCAGTTTTTCACGTGGACACCAACTAGGACATTTCGGGGATAGAACACTCAATCAAAAGCCAAGATGTCAATGGCATGGAACTGGAATGAATATGTAGTTTTTTTCCGTTGGTTAATTGAGTGTTCTGTGCAAAGACTACCTCCATCAAACCCATATTAACGAAGTATTTCCGTCTCGTGCAACTTGACCTACATTTCTTGTGAGGACTCCCATAACGTAACAAACAGGAGTGGCTCTGTGTCTTGAACGTTGGTCTAATTGAACCCTGAGATCGTTTTTGAGAACTACAAATGGTGGAAGAACGCTGGTAACGTACAATTCACCTGCGTCATATGTTGGCACTGGCGTTCCCCCGGCAACACCGGAATGGCGGGGCCACACGATACATTACCTTTTGTTCAGACCGGGATAATCGCCTCCCAGAAAAGTAGAAAAGTGCCTGAGGACGTGAACTTCTAGCGATGATGTGAAGGCAACCCAAGTCATACGAGCGTTTTCATCTAGTTTTTTTGGCTTGTCCTATGTTCGTGGAGCGATTGGATACGTGAAATTTCGACTAGGAGTTTCGGGTCCTTTTCATGCAAACCATGTATTCTCTGGCCAGCTTGCACAAGTGGCGAAGTTCAGTTAGTTGTAAAACCTCTGGGCATTTATCGGTAGGCAGGCGATCCTCCGAATCAGTCAAAATTTGGTTCAACTCAGGTCGTACCCCCCGACCGGGAGCTCCTGTTAATATCTACCAGTTTTTGTGGTTCTGGTAGTTCTGAGGTAAACGCTTCCCTTGAAATGTGTTTGCCTCTTGTGAATTTCTTCATGAAATCGTAATTATAGATTAACCTGAAGAAACCAGAGCATTAACACAGAGCAACAATCCCAGAATGTGGACGAATTTCTGCTCGATTACACACATTTGGTACAATGTCAACGGCGTCCATACTACTGAGTAAATTCGCATATGTTTCGACGGTTTCAAAACATAACAAAGAGTTTTGAAGAGGAAAAACTTTATGGAAATGTAAATTTAATGCCTGGAGAAATTACGTGTGGAAATGATACACAGGTTGGTGTGTGAAAGCGAACGTAGGAAGAAACGATTTTATTACAGCATGTGTAAAAGGCTTGGTTACACTGCAGCCAAGTATACCAAGGAGGTTGTTTTGGAGACCGAATAGATGATGTGGATTTTGTATTCGGTTCTAACAAGATAGAGGAAGATGTTCCCCAAATGAGTATTTGCCCTAGGTTCGTTGGCATCATTGTGTACGTCGGCACAATTCAGTTCGTTCTTATTTCTTCAATCTAATGCAGCGCTGTTAACGCTCCTGGTTGTTTTGGCCATTTTAGTAAGTCGTCTGGTTGCTGCTTTGTGTGTTACAAAATTCACTGTGGAAATCGCCGATTAGCAAGTGGTAAACAAACTGATTCCACACTGAGACCAGTCATCAAGTGTATAGACACTATGAGGAGATTCGGGAATTTCTATCGAGGTTTGGTCCTTTAGGTGGAGCCAGCTTATGCCCCAGAGCTGTTTCAAACTCATCGGCAGTTCGCATCTCCAGAACCTCCGGGACTACTCCAAATCGCGACTTCCCAGATATGAGTTGGAGGCTGAACCCGTCGGCTACGAGCGTCTGATCAGTAGTGTGATTAACTAGCACTTAGTCAGGCTAGCTCGCCATTCAGTCTTTCATCACGAAATTCACATCACGTGATCATTTGTTGACTGGTTCCTCCAGTGAAGGCTTCTCGGATGGATGGTTCACCTAGCTCGAGACTTACTCCTTCTTCTAGGTTACTTTATAGTTTGACGAGGAGGAGGGGATTTGGGATTTTGTCCTGTTACTGAGACTAACCTATGCCAAAAAGCCGGATGTTTCCTTCTTATTGGGAATTGTTAGCCATGCGCGTCTCGGCACTCACGACCGAAAGGTTTAGTTTTCATCTGCTAGCCAGCAGGTCGTTGGCTGCTATCCTCCGGGCGATTCACAAGATGCGCAATGTTGACTGTTCCCACTAAATAGGAAACAAATATACGACAATCAAGCCGTCAGAGGGCGAATGCCTACAAAAGGAAACAGTTCTGTTTCATTTTCCCAAAAAACTTTTGATAACACTCTGAAACATGCTTGATTGAGTAGAATTCACTTAAGATGATAGGGAGTTACTGAAACACACGGACTAAATGAGGCACATTACCGGACGGCGTGTTATGCAAAGCGAGTTTGTATACCGAATTCTGGATTTGATACTAACGTTTGTACGCAAATTTTATTCCTCCACGTTTGTAAATACCTGCAGTGAGTGTCTCAACAAACTTTTGTGGGATTTGAGTGCACGGCCGCG
Source organism: Opisthorchis felineus (assembly GCA_004794785.1). Taxonomy (NCBI): domain Eukaryota; kingdom Metazoa; phylum Platyhelminthes; class Trematoda; order Opisthorchiida; family Opisthorchiidae; genus Opisthorchis; species Opisthorchis felineus. Next base: position 854,924 of record SJOL01006431.1, on the reverse strand, counting down.
CACTATATCCCTTAGTCTAAGCTGCTGATCGGTAATGAGCCCGGCTGGCACCTAGGTAGATTGTACCGCCACCATTCTGCACCCACATTGTTTGCGTCATACGGGATCCGTGTTGGCTTGCTCCTTGAGTGCGATATCTCAAATGTTACTCCTTCCAGATTGGTTTATGAATAACAGTTGTTACAGGTGAATTTCAGGGTTTTATATGTTTACACCAAATTAATTACCACTTGCTGACCAGTTACTGATGCACACATTCTTAGGAGGCTACATTCATAGCAACTGAACAAAAATCATTTCAGTTTGCCGTATACCGAAGCTACTGCCGTCCGCAGATTTTCTGCAAGTTGTCGTATGATCCATGGGGAACCTCAAGCAACAGTTACGGTCTCTTAAACCACCTCCTCATTCTGTAGAAGTGAGCTGATAATAGTTCAATGGGATTCAATTACACATGTATATTCGTAGATATGTCTGTTGAGACGGTGCTAAGAGTGACATTTTGTGACATCACCGTATAGACTAAAACCATCCAAAGTGCCTTAGCAAGTGTCAAGTTTGCGACGCTTTTACAAGTGATTTACACTAACCATCAAGTCACCCAGCAGCTACCTAGAGAATGCCATGAGGCTGTATTCTAGGTTTGTCTCAGTGGTGATGCAGGCCTTTATTTTAACTTAAGTAGGCTGCAACGGTTCAACTTTTAGTTTGTTCCCATCTGTGCTGGCAAATTCCCACCCACTAGATATTACGGAGCCTTAGGCCTACAACGGTGGTGTTAGAAGGGATTTTTTGTGACCAAGCTGAAAAATAAATAGCACTAGTCAGCTATATATATATATATATATATATATATATATATATATGTATATATATATAGGAGGAATCTCCTCTGCTTCTCTCCCTCTGATTCAACTGTTTAGTTGTACCTAGTTGAGCTTACAACTGCAGGCCACTAGCTGGACATGCCTACGGCTTTAGAACTGCCTCTACTTATCCGCTCTTTGTTCTTATTCCCTCGGGTTTTAACCCGGTCCAAGGAGTTCGGTGGTTCAGCGCAAACTACATAAAGAACTACTCACTGTGTGCATGGGTCCACTGGGGTAGTTTGATGTGATAGGTCAATTCGAAAACGGATTTTATCGCATCGTATGTATGCACACATAAAGAATTTCATGAGGGGGTAAAAATGAACTACGTGAGGACGGTCTGTCGGTCCGGACCGAAAATCAATACATTCATCTGTTGTATTGTCTGTTCACACTAATCGTTCAGACAGGTTCAGTTTCGTGTAAATAGACAATGACACACTTATTACTCAACCGAATATATCAAGCCTGACAAACTCCAGAGGCTGAAGTATATTTTCACTCAGTACCGAGTGGTGAGTCAAAACGACAGGCGTGTCTGACCTGATTTACTCTGCCACGTTACTCTATGACGCAGCAACGGTAAGTATCATTCAGAACTAGACTGCGCATTTTCTAAACCCCCATATTTTAAGGCGTCATTTTTACGTCCGCGGCTGCCAGAATCGAGTAAACGATCGTAGATTCAAACAGTATTTTTTAGATGACTTGTGTTAGGCCATACGAACCGCGTTTACTGAGACAATGATGTTCAACACTGTCCACCTGAAGAAAAACATAATGAAAATCGACAATGCAGTGTGTCCAGTGTGACAATAACAGCAACGAAGGAATCTTTCGTGCCTTGTCTGTTCAGCCGTTAGATAACTGTTATTAGTTTGGAATATGGGATAGTAAAGATGAATCCGACAAAAATTTACGCTGATGACAGAAATGAGCGTCACTCAACAAGTGTAAATGTTCACAGCCAATTTATTTCGGAAACTATCGTCCGTGGAAAAGTTTCAACTAAACCCGATGAGGTCTGAAGAGATAGGGAGTGTGATTCTCGCTTAAAAAGTCCTCTAAACTTGAGCTCCCTTCCGGAAAAGGCCTTCCCCAATCGATTCAAAGGGATACGACTAGTTGTAAATATATGGATTAAAAAACCTGTAGAAGAACATTTAGAACACGTTTGTGTGCATATAACGTGAATGATAATACGAGCCAATTGCTCTCGTTTGGGAGGAAGCTTGCCTGGTAACCAGGTGGACGGCTCCAAGACATTTCTGATATCAATAAACACAGAACTTCTATCAACTTCAGTATATCCACCTGAAATTTTCAAAATCTAAAAGATTTTATACAGCCGGTTTTTCGAATAATCCCGAATAAAAGTCCTAAAGCTCATACTACAAACTCAACATACTGCCCTACGCAGTAGAGATATCAGTCTTCGACAGCGTACGTGGAATTCTCTGCTGGATCAGTCGGCAGTTCCAATAGTTTTAATGTTTCAATCCTTCTCACCTGGTAACAAACCGTGGTTCTGTGCGCTTTGAGTGACGAGACAGGTAAAACCGACTCGCTCTAGAAGAAGCGGCGCGCTAGCTTATTCTATGAAATGTAATTTATGGGTGCACTGTTGTTTGCTTTCTCGGTAGTTTCGATTAATCCTCAAGATTGGTGTTGTGCCAAGTTCATGAACAACGCTGACCGAACTTGACTAGACCTAACAAGGGCGGCCAAACAGCAGGATTATTGTTTGCAAATTCGCGTGCGAGTTCAACAGGATCAACCTCATTTGAAGGAGGGTTCATGCACTTCGTGCTTTGAACAAATCAGACAGACTAGAACTTGCAAGGACTTCTGCGGATCGTTGACCTCACATCTTCATAGATCGAAACCAAAGTCAAGTAGGAGGCTGATCATCAGCCTGTTTGACCGGTTATTTCCACCGCAGGAAATCATCACCTACCGGAACTGTTGGACAATAGTTTGGGCAGTTTATCGACCGGAAAACGAAGTATTATCTGAGAGGGAATTTTCAGTGTGACCCTTATCAATGGCACTGCACCTCAAGAGACCACAAGGTACCAGCTGTGAACTCGCCCCGGAAAACCTCTTTGAAGGTAAACCACCAAGGTTTGTAAGCATTTCGTATAGCTGGATTGAGAGACATTTTTGAAGTACCTATTGAGTCGCTATCTTGCAACTTATGTTATTAAACCGATGAAATGGTTTAGCTTATTCATCGAAAACATTCAGCCATCAGTTTTACTTCCTGGAATGCACGAGCATGTTATGTACATGTCATGTATAAACTACAAAATCCAGAATAACAGTTTTCTAAACTGTTTTCTAAACTGTGACGTTTTCCTTTCCGCTTTCAGGCTTTTGTTTGTCTTTCCCTTGTCGTTTTCCTAATAACCAAACTTGTGTGTGCTGTATGAAATAAACATTTCTGAGAAGATTGTTTTTTAGTGGTCGCTCAAGATGCGCGTGCTGCCAAACTAACCGTAGTGATAAAAAAATACTCGCTTGGAAACTAAGTTGCGATCAATGAGAAGTACAAGTGAATCTCAGTTGAAACTCTCGTTTATGGTATTTCTCAATTAAATGAGTTGCATAAAGTTCACTTCGTGTTTCAGTTAGCACGCTAGTCAAGAGATAGCGGTGCATTTTTTTGACAGGATACACTACTCATAAGTTCCTGAAAACTCATCGATAGCCAACGACCGGTTTCGACACTACTGAGGTTCACCTGGCACCCCAGCCCCCAAGTTTCTATGAGTAGTACGTTTCTAAAAATATGCTGTATGCACCAGATGATTTTGTAACTAGATAAAAAGTCCATTATACATCTTTTGCTGGAAAGGCGCGCATCAGTTATTCACCACGGGCATGCGCATGAAGGTGGGTTTCCTGTTTCTACGGAGGCTTAAACATACATCTGGTCGGCTACTCTGTTTAGCTATCTAGTGGCAAATGACCTTGTACATTTGAATTAGGACACAAGCATACTAAATCGCGTCTGTCGACCTTTATGACCCAGGTCACTGTGTGCTTTCTCCTTGTTTCGTTTTGCTGCATTTTTCACTTGTCCGAGCAAGGCCATCAGGAACTAGAGACAAAAGTGAGAATTTATCCGTCAGATTTGCCATTGAATTTGAGCTCGGGTATCCACTGCTGCAACTCAACGATGAAGGTCGAGTACCTATTTTTTATTTAGGTCCCCTGCTGTTCTTCCAGGGGTCTTGTGCACTAAAACATGCGCAGCCAATGACTCACTATATATGACGGGTATACAGCTACTGCATACAGTGTGAACTGGCAGTTCTCAACAGGAAATCGAACACGTGTAAGGAGGGGGGTTCGATTGTTGAGGATTCCACTATATTTTACCAGGCATCTTTTGGGTGGCTGGCTGTCATCTGACCTCAAAGGAATTGTTACGTAATCCGATTTAAAAATGTACAGCAACTTAAGCCAGAACGATGGTTCGAAGGATTTCTTGGGCATGAGTTGGTATGTTACAAAGCCCACAAGTTAAACGTACGAGTTGCCTGGCTTGACAAACCAAGGGCAGGCCCCGGGTAGTTAAGAAAAGGGATCTGACAAGCCATTAGTTAAGATCGCCGTAGGAACGTGCGAGACATTTTCGTGTTCATATGACTGCGAAGCGGTACGTATTATTTGAAGAATTACCTGTTTTACAAAAAATATGATACATTAGCTTGAAGACGACATTCAAAAAGTGTCTTCTGGTCCAATAATTGTGCACAAACAGTATCACCTGCAACCCCCCATCTCTCAACTAGGGTTCCATAAACCTAGGTTTCTCCAGATACCATGAACAGAGTAAGTAGGATGATGAATAGAATTGGTCCACCAGGTATTCAAAAAATATTTCAGTCACCGCAGTTAGGTACATCAGAATCGAACGGGGTTAAAGATTGTACAGGCGTAACACACTACTCAGTAGGTTGCTGAAAAATTCTTCGACTGCTCACGACCGGTTTCGCCCTTCTTGGGGCTCATCAGGCAGGCGCAGCCCCCGAGTTTCCGTCAACTTTATGTTCTACTTGAACCCAAATTGCAATGATTTCGACAAATACACTCATTTGCAAATCAATTTGGTTTTCACGGGAGACTCATTTAAATCTCTCGTTTATGATGTTCTTCAACTGAATGTGCTGCACGAAGGCCGCCTCATTTTTCAGTTGGTACGATATTCGAGATATCGCAGTATATTTTCATGAAGGAAACTACTCACAAGGTTGCTAAAACTCTTCGACAGCCCACGACCGGTTTCACTCTTCTTGGGGATCATCAGGTAGGCGCAGTCCCCGAGCTTCCATCAACCTCATGTTCTACTTGAACCCAAATTGCACTGATTTCGAAAAATATACTCAACTGATCCAGCTGAGTCTCTGGTTTATGATGTGCAAACCTTGAGGAGACATCAAATAGGGTAAAACTTTGCAGAACTGGAGTACACGTAAATCACCAGAACAATGTGTCCTCCACATAAGGTCCAAGAAGGTTTTGGAAGGCATTTATGTGACAGATTATCAACTGCGTCTGCCCCTACTTCCTAGAAAATAGCAAACCCATGAATTCGTATTGCTTGTTATCGATAATTGACACAGGAGACAATATTTTTCCCAAAAAACAAAATCTTCTCTTGGTTCCCAGATGAATGATTTAGTGGTGGGCCAGTAAAATCGGTCGTTCAATGCGTCTCGATAACAACATGATTTGATGCCCATCGTTCATCTTATTTGTACCAGCACAAACGCAGTAACGTGCATACATGATTTTATTGTTCGAAGGACCAGGTAAGCATGCAGACAAGTCATTATCTCAGGAGTGACGACCATTCCAAGCCAATAGTTAACTTGGTTTACGTAAACTATCAAGATGACTTTAAAGAAGTCTCTTTCAGGAGTATCTTCCTACAAATATGTGCTTCCAATACAGGGGCCTACAGTTAATGTGAGGACTTTAATGCATGGATTCGAACATCGATCCCTTCTTTTCGTAAAACTAAACCTAAAATCGGGGGCCTCAGATTTCATAAACACTGGCGACACCGTAGCAGATGGCACTGCAGCGTCCCATTTGCTCTTCAGGAAACAAAATTTTGGCCCCTGGGAAGATATACTGCAATCTCCAAAAGTGAATCCTTAGGAGAAAAAACCATATTGTGATGACCAACACGATTTGTCATGGCAAAACCAACTACCCATATTGTCTCCGCCTTTAAGCTTGAAGCTGGAGGCCAAAAATCTCGTTCTTTGTAGCCCATTTTTGAATTTGATTATGCCAGTTAGCCGGCATGAAGACGCATGCTCCATCTTAGCGTTGAAGATCATCACTTCCTGGAAGACCGGTCCCGGCTGGTAGCTACATTTTCTAGCAAGCAAATGAAGTCAGAAATACGGAAGTAATGAATGTTCGCACTGTGGATTTTCTGTGGTGGACAGAAAGTCTGTAGCTAACTGGGAGCCAACATCCTTGATCGTCCGGTAATTAAACAAGCCACACAAGCTTGGAAAGTTATCAGCGTAGCCGAAAAAATCGACTGATTGGATTTTCAGCCTGTGAACCAGATGTTCTAGTCGTTGTCTAAGCCTGATTGTCAGGTGAAATACCCTACGTGAAATTTCGATGCTCACTGCAGCACGTTTACCACGGCTGCTGGTGGTGCCGGCAAAACTGTGCGCCTTTGTTTCATTTCGTTTACAAGACTGTGGTTGCAGCCATTATGTACAACATGTGAAATACCAATGTTTCTCACCACTTAGGTGTTTCCAACTCTGAACAGTTATCCACACATATGACTCGAGCATTTTCCTTGGACCATAGACCGTAATGTTGCGTGATCAGCCAGTTTGTCCAGTAAACGGCAATCGTGACGTTTCACGTCGTCATCCTTGTGACTTGAATAGCAGAACTCGACGGCAGATCCCCATGAGTTCTAGCGCCAAATCCCAGTGCTGAAGGTACATGGTTTAAGGAAGAAAATGGCACTTTTGCGATTGCTGTTATATGTAACATTTCTGCCACAGTAATGTCCTCATGAGGGATTTCAAAACACTTCCCAGATGAACCATTAACAGTCACATTGCATGCATTCGGTACTAGTTTGATGAGATTATATTAGTATATATAAATGTTCCAGACAGCTTCTTGGGCGTGCAATAGGATATTTTACTTCGGTTAGGGGAGGAAGTATTCGATATGCGGTAAGTCTTCGTCAAGAAAATTTTTCCTATTAAACATGCCTTTAGAGGACGAGCAAACTTGTGACAAACATGGGCCCCCATTGCGTGTGTAACGAACTGTCCACAGATTCTGTGAAACGATAGCCTCTTAGAAACTGATGTCAAAAAATTTGGTGGATTCACTCAGCAGAGGGGAATAATGAGCAAAATGCTCGACTTTTAGGAGACCGGAAGGGGACGGTAAATTAAATAAAAGTGAGAAAATCTTATTTATTTTTTTCCTTTCGTTCTCTCTCAGTATTTCCTTTTTTCATATTTTTATAGTTTGATAAGATGAAATCCAGAGTCTCCACATATTGAAGAGTCGAGAAACCCGTAAAGGTTTAATTCAGTCTGCTCACTAGTTGAAGGTCGGTATACTGATGAAGTTGCGCTGCGATGTCTAGAGCTTACTGGCTTTTAGATCACGTGTGTGAATGACCAGGTTCCTAAAGGAAACTACACACAAGGTTGCTGAAAACTCTTCGAAAGCCCACGACCGGTTTCGCCCTCTTGGGGCTCATCAGGTAGACGCAGCAACCCCGAGTTTCCGTCAACTTTATGTTCCACTTGAACCCAAATTGGACTGATTTCGACAAATACACTCATTTGCAAATCAATGAGGTTTTGACGGGAGACTCAACTGAATCTCTCGTTTATGATATTCTCCAGTTGAGTCTCCAGTGAAAACCAAAATGATTTGCAAATGAGTGTATTTGTCGGGACCAGGTTCCTTGTTATGTCCGTCGAAAGAGAGTTCTGGGTCTTTACTGCTCTTACTTCATGCTTTTTAAGACAGAACATGCTACTCCGTTTTTGTTTTCGGTGAGGGGCTGACGCGAATGGTGACTACATGTCTTCATGAGTGGTTCGCCTCATGAAGAGATTTGTGGGTCGTTGTGAGTTGGCCCCAGAGCCTATCCTTTTGAGATCAAACAGAATCAGTTAAGTAGAAAATAGTGGATAGTTCGTGTCTAAGGGTCAAAATTTGAGTTATGCCGAAATGTACCTGTCGAAAACGTGAAATTACTCGGACGTCATGAAAATGTTCCACTATCCCGAAAATCGTTTCATATAAGACACATTTGGTTGAACATTATCACAGCCATCTCGCCTGTGCCTGCCCAGGTTACCCACCTAGCTAATCGTCCGAAGATAAGTCAGACTGTGCACAGTTTTTTCGCGTTACTCAAACAGAAACATGGTGAGCAATGCACGATTATTTAGGCACCGCATAAATATATTGGATGATTATTTCGCCACGAAATAATGACAAAATAGACATCCCACTGTGGGTAGTTTACTGGCGCTAAAATCATGTTTTGCTAGATAATTCAAGGAAATATTCAGGAACAACACGTGACCAGTTTATTTCAGGAAGGCTTCGCGGGCGAACTGTGACAACCCCGAATTCCGCCGTTCTACTGATAAAGTCGAATTCGGCAGGTATCAACGGGTCACTGAGACATTCAGAAGGTCTTGCCAATAAACGCTAATTTGTGCTTGAGTCAGTGCGACATCCTCTGAAGGGCATGGCCTTCTACTCTGAGAAGTCTAACTCAAGAGGTTTAGATGACGCTGGACTTTGCGGACCAATCATTGCGGGACTCTTCAGGCGGTTACTAGTTGTTGGTCACTTATTGAGGACTATTTGTACAGTTTTTGCCAGCAGCGCAGGCACCTCTACGGAGTCATTCACTTTGTTAACGTCTATTGTTTGTTAGCAGCAGCATCGTTCTGTTGCTTGCACGTCCACACAAACCTGGTTCATTTTCTCAACTCGAAGTGCATCTTACAAATCCTGTCAAAGTTCACTGACTGACACACTATACCGCAAACATGCAGGTTAAAAATCAGAGGTAAATGAAGGTATTTCAGCAAGTGACAAGCAGTGATTGGTCAAGAGAATAAACAGCGAGAGAAGTGCCTGGCTCCTCAATCCAGGTGTACATATTTGCAACAGTGATTTATGGGAAAGCGGAACACACTCAACGAATGGACCACCTTGGGCGATCGTAACACGATTCAACAATTTTGACGAACCCTCGACTTTCATGGAAGTGTTCGAGGGGCCTGGGGTTATGATAGCAAATAATAAACATGCATATAGCGCGCTGCCCCCCACCCATGGGTTCACTTCATTTATAGTCTCAAAATGGCTAACCAAACCCAAATTTGCTTGCGACAAGCGCACATTTCAAGGTACTTTTGCACTCACAAGGCAACGCCCAACAGCTAGTTCATGGTGAGCAAGGCAATCTTGCAGAAGTCGAGTAGCTAGCTAAAGTTCAAAAACACTATAAAGGTCCAGTAGGGAGTTCTTCACGTCGCAGGATTATCATCAACCTTGTGCTCAAGAAATACGTCAATGATGGTTTTGAGGTCGAGGGAGCGAGCACAGTACTATACCGCTGGCAAGACCAACAATAACTAGTCAACCCTTCGTGGCAGCAATTTTTTAATCCTCTGCTGTCTACCATTCAGTCCCATGCTTCAGGAAGATCTGTGCCTGGTTGCTTGCTTCCCCAGCATTAAGCAATCCGAGCAGTTCATTCTAATCGGTACTTTTGAGGCTTACCCTGACCGGCTTTCATCACTTTTGTTGCGATAGTTGACGAAATCAGACTCAGAACACGATAATCTCTTTTCCTAGCCCTTCTTCAAGAAATTTACCACTTTTCGTTATGTACCTAATTTTCTTGCCTTCCTCTCTGCTTCATACTTCAGATTCTCCTCCCTTTTCCCTCTGTTTTTCTGATTTCGCCGTACGTACATCAAGGAGTGTCCTAGAAGAATTTAAGGGTTACATACTCACATCTCCAAATCGCATGGAATCGGTGTCGCAGTGTTAGGTCCTGTGGCTAATAATAGGTAACCAGACAGGATGAAATCCGGCCACACCTAAGCGAACATGCGGAACTGATCTCACGCACTTTGTCGATTTAATGATTAAACACCAACGGCTATTACAACGGGCGGGAGACTGTTCTAAGCGTTAACCACTCACAGAGTGAAATCGTTTGCTCTTACGGTGGTGTCAGCTTGATTGTTAGCAAACGTTCGTAGGCGTTCCATGGTGCCGTGAATCCTCAGAGGGTAAAGTGGTTGTTTCAAGTTAATTCTATAATACCCTTTTTACCCATTTTATAATCAAAGGATTTGAGGCCGGCAACCTTCTTCGTATCAGACCACTGGGCACGCTCAAGGAAGTTATGTCAACACACAATGGTCACCATGTTCCAAGGGAGGCTTACATGTCACCTAATCAAAAACTACCTGTCATTGTGGATAACCAGATCCAGCAGGGATGGTAGTTGGCCTGCGCGGTATCTGATGGGTGCGACGACGTGCTGAGTCCAAGTGCTCTTTTCGAAGAATTTGGCCCTCGCGGATGCAAATTGTCCACTAGACCCGATGCGCTGGAACTCCATCCAGAAGGCCTTTGGAGCGTTAAGCTCAGCTGTCAGCAAGCGATTCGTGAAGTAGTAACCGGAAGAGAGCTGCTCAAGGGTTTCTATGAGGAACAAATCGTCTTCCGGGGGACTTCAGGGGCAACGATAGGCGACGCCACGTAATGAAAACTGAATCCGCGGAGCATCACAAAAAATAAGGGAGTGGTGTCGGAGAGGACAACCGGAGTATGAAGAGTTGCATTTATGCATAGAACAACTCCACCTGCCATCCCGTCTTTCGGGTCGGCTCGGAAAATGGTGTAGCCTTCTATTGAGATCTCCGCATCACAAACGTCTGGTGTGAGCCAGGTTTCTGAAGGTTCAATTAAGGATGGTTGTTCAAGGTAGGCGGACTGTCGAATATCAAACAGCATGCTGAAAAGAATGAGGCGGTTTTTGTCAATGCACTTTAACACTATTTATGCTGCTTCCAAAGATGGGGAGCAGAGAGTTGTTGTGCGACTAGATGGGTTAGCAGATTTAATATTTCTACACCTTCTTTGATTGAAAGATTTGGAAAGAACCTCTGAGGCGAATTCATCTGCTTTCTGTCTCGGTGATTTCAACGCCTCTTGTTCATTTGTAGAAGGGCTTATGCCTACTCGGATTCCGATATGCGCCAACGCGTTATTACTGGTGACGATTGGGTGGCTTTTTCGGCCGCAGTCGCCTGTGTTTTGTTCGTGTTAACTCCTGGCTCGTCCGCAGTCAGCCAAGCCACCTCGATGTACACACGTTTAATTCTCAGGTACAATGTCGTTATTTTTGTGGCTTTGGCCTTCAGGGTCACAAGAGACGGCCGCGTCGACAACCAGACTGACCGATTTCGATGGAGTGGAGTTGTGGGGGGCAGATGTGCTTTATTAGAAGGACCTTGGGTGATTGACTACACTACAGCTGCTTTGTGCAGTAAAGACGGCAAAGCTAATTTCGCCCTGGTTGACTGACCATTGTTTAAGGGACCTTTGCAGTGGTTCATAACGTCGAGGACAACGTTTGTGGTGGATCAGTAGGTGGAATTCGCCACGTTATTCAGCTCAGCTTACCCATTCCAGCTTGCAGATTGTAACTTGAGTGTGGAGTTAACCACTGAGCGTCTAAATTTCGCTAAGAAAATAAGTGCCGATAATTCCACATATGTTAGATTCTCTGTGCTCGCGAGGATTGCCTCAACCAGAGTACCACTGTCGTTGATGGTCAGCGGGTTTACCAAGGTTGAGTAGAAGCTGGCGCGGTCGTCTTGAAAAGTGACCCTCAGCTGATCAGCCTGGACTCACTCGTACACCTGTCCACTAGTGACGCTGTAGTGCTCTTGACTGTGGTATCAGAGCTAGATTGCCTACTTGTCCGCCACCATATACGGGATGGAAAGCGCTAGGTACTCCTTCAGAGAGAAATGTTCATTGCCCATTTTCGTTCAGACAGCCACGTTCCTCGTGTTTTATTTTCAAAGTCCACGAAAGGGTGTCAGTTTGTCCTTGAATATCCCGATTGAGAGGGAATATCCAAACTGCCTTTCCCAGCGAGAAATTGGGGATTTGGTTTCATAGTTATTCGTAGAATGTGTAGCAGGAGCTGACAAATAAGATTTAACTATAAGTTCTTATGGCCATCTTGTGAACCCCCACACATATAAATGCCACCAGCACCAGCCACGAGTAACACTGCTCCATATTTTACATAAGATGGGCATCTGTTTCGTTCACATCTTTTGTGGTTCGCTCATATTCTTAGCGGAGATCAGCCTGTCATAATATGGCTCATGTTTGCAAGTACATGGGTGCACAACCTGACAAAACGTCTTTCACTTATAGGTTATAACTGAGAGGAGCAGTACAACCAAACGCACACAATAACTCTTTAGATAGGTTGAACAGCGAGAAAAGGCGTCAAAAAATTCGCGTGGGCGAAACACAAAACCAAGTTAGAACATACCGTTCTAAGTTGTTACTCTGTTCACTCGTTCAACAACGCAGCCGTAGTGAAGCGAAGGCTGTCGCAGCTAGCTATAATGAGACGAGCGCCGTAATGCTCCGTTGAGTAAAAGCGTCTATAATTAATCCGGCTTGATTTTTCTGACATATTTATTTGTAGAATCTCAAGAATAAAGAATCGGTACTCCTATTTACAATATCTGCTCATGCCCCAATGGACTCTGGCCGCGAATATGCTAAAGAGCGGTTTTATGACCATCTTCGTGTTCTTCACAATAGACTTATCTCTCGGACATCATTGCGACAGCCTTTGGCTTGAACACTTAGGCAGGCTTAGCACGGCCGAGGCCCGTTTATTTGTTTTCGGCTGGACATGAGACGTACGGACAACGTTCGTCATCCAGTGTGATTACGGCTTAACCACTGCTTGTCCCGTTACATTATCAACTTTGGGAACAGTGGAAATCACTTGACCTGTATTGCTACAAACAATTCAGCCAACATTACCAAACGTTATCTGTGGCGAGAATGTGCTGCCTGCGCGCTCTCTGAAATACTGATGTGGCCCTGCTAGAGTACCCGCCTATCACTTTCCACCACCGCAACTTTCAGGTGTGCGAAAAAACGCACATCTCCCCGAACTATCGAGAACCTCATGGACCTCGAAGTTAAGCGAATATACCAGAAAGGACAACTCCAAATTCTGTTGGTTGATAGGACCCCGGATCTTAAGCAGCATAGGAGAGAGATACCCATGGACGTGCGCAATGCCGTACATTCTAACTGCGGTGCAACCCAAGAGGCTTCATTTTAGCACCGGATTTTTAACGTGCCTTGACTTTGACGTAGGACCCAGGAAGCACTGGTTAAGTCCGAGTTCACTCCCTTACCTGCGTTTGTTAACCTGATTTATTCCGCGTTGCGGTTGCTAAGTGTACACTGAGTGTTTTGAACACTAAACAAAGTTAAAAAATCATTCATGGCCCTTTGTCTGTGAAATCTACGCAAAGGTAACAGTCGGGATATCTGAAAGCTTTTTAGATGCACCTATATAATACTGCACTCAGCAGACACTGGAAGATGGTTGGATCCACACGCTTGACAAATCGGAACCCGCTTGCTGCAGGGCCGGCCAGTAGTTCAACCTTTTGACTAATCACATACAAGTTAGACCTACTGGCTGTTGTAACGCCTGAATGTTTTCAGGATTCCGGCGGAAAACTCCATTCCCTTAAGGTTGCTGACATGGCCGCAAAAGTATGAGTCCTTCATCAGTAGCCTTACCTGCCTGCGAATTCTGTCCGATCAGCGCTGCGGTTGTGATGCATACTTGGCCGAACCCAGGTAAAGCTGCCGTCCAAACTTCCACGGTAGAACAGAAGCCAGAAGTGCCCAGAAGTGCCACCAGACTCAAGTCACTCGGTCTTTTAGAAAGATCCTGCGTATTTATTGATCGGACTGTTGATTCTTCTATTCTGTTCCTATTTTGTACAGCAGCATTCCCCGTTTTTGTTATTTCGGTTTTGCGCCTATACCAACATTCTTGTTTTTGACCTGAACATAAACCGTTCTCTGACCTCGTCGTCGCACGTGTTGTTTAAGTCAACGCGTGGCTTCGCTATCTTGTAAACACGTGGCTTTGAGTCGGTATGAACTTTGGGATCCGTTAGGAATTAGCAGTTCCTAAACCGGTGTATAGAAGCAGGCGTAGACCCACGATTTGAGGTTTGTGTAGTTTTATTATTTTCTTGTCGTATTTATAGTACGGCGTTTGTAGATAAACCTCCATTTGAACGATTTGACTTTTGGGGTTTTGCGCGTAACTCAACGGGGTCCAACAGATTGCTGGAAACAATCTGTATGGATTTGGTCCTCATGAAGATTCTCCCTGCACAGGTTTATTTGCGAATCATACAGCAATCTCTCGCAGCGACGAAGGATTTGCCGGGTCGCCCATTATAATGTACGACCATCTTTACTGAAGCAGCACTCAACCGTTCTGTGATCTCACTTGAACTGCTGTCTGTTTGGGTTTACCGATACCTCAGTTGACTTCCTCATGACAGGGTAGGATCATATAGCGTTTGCTGATCGCTACGGAGCAGTGCAGCTGCAATCATTACACCATCAGGCGATTTGGGGTTTGGCGCCGTTTAGCCCGCTTGTAAGAAACATTGTAACGCCTTCCTTGACTTTCGAAGCGCATGCTTAAAATGACAGAAGTTGTTCCGCTTGGCTATCCGAATGTGGATCGACTGGATATGGGCGGGAATAAACTACACCTTACTCTCGACAAAATTCCGTGAAACCCCACCGTGACAAACTGGCTGCAGCTGTTAGATGCATAGTCCCAGAAGATTTAACGCCATCGGATATTCTTTTGTGTTCCATGTCCACAGCGGCAACTGTAGGGGTGCTCATTGTAGAGGTTTCCGACCTCTGGATGCTGTCACCGACCATGACCAAAGTTTGTTTACCTGGAGTTGCATAATCTATGAAAATTGAGATCAGGGTTTGTTGGCTTGAGGTCACAACCGTAGATGAGTTTTATGGGTTTTAATTAAGCTATGACAATGCCATGGATCTGGCTGGGTAAGCAGCCAACACGTCCGATGAAATGGGCGCCTGCACGTTCTGTCTATTCATGTGGCAACAATGTGCACATATTTAGTATTTAGAAGCTGCCCCTTTTTTGCGGTAAATTTTCTATTTATATTTAAGTTACCCGCAACACTCACCAGCCAACCAGCAATAGATAGTCAGACACGCACTAACTGAGCAAGGAATATCTTGTTTTGGATTTTTAAGCGACGTCAACCTCACCTAGAAGGGTCGCGTGGGCAAATTGACCGACTGGTGAAAAAACTAAAGCAGATGGTACAAACAACTTAGCACGGGCATGGGGAAGAATCGCTCCGGTGATTCGCTTTCAGCACTGGTTTCTCTCGCACGTGAACTCTTCCTCCATTAAGCACCAGCCAGGAAGAGTCATGCTGTTGACCCCGGCCGACCAGTGGAAACCCGGCTGCGCTTGTCCCACAAGGACATCATCGTTTGGTCTTTGGCCCAAGCATACTGCGTATTGAGAGAAACAAGCTAAAATCCTAATAGTTGTGGGTGCAGCCTAGCCAGATGACGAAAACGATCACACTTTGTTTTCATTTAAGTGAAGTCCTTGGGCCCTTCTGCAGGTCATTCACTTAACTGGTTGTAGATAAACTCCTGTTTTCAGCAATATCAGCAATATAAAAATGGTGGTGGTGTTAAGTATCAATGTTTTATTACGGTGCAGTTACAGAGGTTTTGTGGCTTCATCGTAAAACAGAAGAAACTTACAACGAGCGACTTAAGCCGCTCGCACCGCCCGATACGCAACAAGGCAACACCAAAAACGCACCGTATTGAAATAAATCAGTATGTCCATTTTGCAAAAACTTAGAAGATCTCACGGAACCCTCCTTAGTGGTCTACGGCGGCACATAATTCCACTCGCGAACATCTACGGAGATAAGTAGAACCACCTACCGCACAACACTGCGCGTTCGGAAAGAAAGCGCTATGAGCTATAATAAAGGGCACGTAGTTTCCACGAGTCGCCGTCACGGAACCTACATCAATGTTGGTGGTCAATGCCTCGGAATCGTAAGGTCGTTGTTTAACAGAAAGGCTTACCGTATAGAAAATCAGAACTAATGACAAGTAATGGACCCAGTGCCAATGTACTGCACTTGTTATATTGCGTCTGTACACTTAAGCATTTATTTGGACAACCCCAGAAGGAACCGATGATAGGAAAATATTTGACGAAAGCGAAAAATAGCAGCGTGTTTAGGAATGCATCAGGGCGTAACCAAGCCCATCCTAAGAAGCTAGTAGCACCGGCAGCGTTCAAACCTCCCTTGACAGTATTTTTGCCGTATCTTGCCGTCCACTTGGTTAGACTTAACAACTTTCTGCTTGTCACGAATTGAGCATAGAGAATATTACCCTTTCCCGGAGCCGATGACTCAGCGGAAGCAACAGATCATGGAACCACTGCAGCGTTTGTTGTTGAACACCTTCTTCGGGTAAACTTCCTGTTAATTAGGTGACAATTATTTATGTTTCCCTATTCCTCAGACTAATTCACTACAATTCCGATAACTGCTTAAGTTTCAAGACTGAACTATTCTATTTTATAAAAAGTGGACTCTATATTAACCTTTTTTTCTGTAATAACTGTTTTCTTGGCTCGAGTTAATCACATTCATTTCTGGGTTTGTTGTTGAACATTTTGTCCCACTTTGAACTGCAAAACATTTTCCCCGTGTAATTCGTCCGATAGCACACTGTCCTTTTTGTGCCATCCTGTGTTGTTAATTGCCCATGGTTCAACCTAGCCGTAAGCTTTCCTTTAATTCTGCTCATTATTTACTGTTAATTCCTCATAGAACCCCGGTGTACCTATCCATTCTGTCTGCCCACGTCTAATTCAATATATTGTTTGCTGCCCAATTGCGACTACTGAACAAACGCAGGTGAACTTCGTAGAATTCGGTTTCGCCGTAATTATTACTGACCGTCCGTCGTTGAATTAGACTACACGTTACCTGTCAGATAGGACACCTTGATGGTGCGTTTAGGCTAATTAACCAATTTCTTGCCTTGAGATCACGGCCTTAACACAGGATCTTACACTTCCTCTGGCACGTGCATAATTTGAGCCTTGGACGTTTCCGCTTTAGTCACATCTGTCAAGTATCATGAGAGCCACAAATATCCGAGGTATTGCTTGGTAAGGAAGCATGTTAAGGACAGATTGGCCAAGAGGGCCAACCGCAAGATCTCCGCGGCATAGGGCTACATGGGACGCTCAAAGCCATCGGACTATGTGCAGTTGGCTTTCAGTAGGTAATGAGAAGTAGAATCAGGTAGACGATCGTTTCATCTATTGTATAAATGACTGGTATTATGAAAGACTGCGTTACTAAGTCCTAGGAATGAGGTAGAACACATAATCGGTGGGGGCGGCAAAAAAGTGCTGAGGCAGCAAGGCTTTTCAAAGGAAATAACAGGTAGGGAGTGAATGATATACGAACGTGCGATCGTGGGTAATCAGAGGGTGTAAGTAGGCGGTGTGCATGGATGATGGCGCAGGAGGCATTCAGTATTCCTAAAGATATCTCCGGATAACGGGTACTGGGCGAGTTTGGCATAAAATAAACAAAACTTATGTCCTTAAATGACAGCCTGATATAGGGTAGTCGATTCATGCACAAGCCAAACTCAAACAAATGATGGGCTGGACCGAGTCACGTGATCCATACCCGAACATACGGCTGCCTAATTGACGGCTTAGCAGCTTAACAGATGTTTCCACCAATGGTTGTCCGTGGCTCGGTGGCCTAGTAGGATAAGCTTGGGCGCGGGAGTCGGCGTGTTTGCGGTTCAAATCCGGGGGACGTTCCCCGACTTCTTTTCCACTTTCCCTGTTGGCATGTTTCCTCACAGGACACTACTGCTCTTGTTGACAGTCATATACAGCATAAAAATGTGATTAACTAAGATGAATGCAACTTAAAGTTCCGAGTTTGAAAAATCTTGGATATGTAGTTAAGTTTGAATCGAGATTTCCGAAAACACAAATGTCGAGTTCTCTCCAAACTTTTATTGGAAGAAGAAACATGGGCAGAGCGAAGTTGGGTGTGTGAAGAAAGGCAGGTCGATGGAGGGCATTTTAAGGTACGCGGATACGTTTAGTGATTTTGCGTTTACTTATTCATTTTATAAACGTCAAATTGTACATATTTTGCTCGCAGAAGCAGAGATCTCCTGAAATAAATTCTTTAAATTTTTCAGACTATTTTCTCGCTTGAATTGACAGTCCATCTTTCCTTAATTTATGTGCTTTAACCATTTAACTCGTTCTTTTCTTGGCGATGCGCTGGAAGCACAATGCATTTTCCTGCAAAACCTTTGTGGGTGGAACGAAACTTTTTACGTCAAAGTGTGGCATTTCGTTGCATATGTGCTCAGACCAAAAATCACACTAATCTGCTTTCATTTTTACGCAATTTGTTTTAATTGATCTCTGTTCGAAATTTTTGGCGCACGTTTGACTTTGAACTTGCAGTGCTACGGCTTCAGAAGTGGCTTCCCACGCGTTTGTTGAGAAATTTGGGGCTGTATCCTTTTCATCCTTCACGGCATTTGAGAAGGCGTTAAATCAATACATGAAGGATAATTATGTTGTGTTGTGTGTGTGTGTTATGTTATGTTCCTCCAGTAATCGGAGCACCAACGCTGTTCTGCGTTACGAATGGATTTACTACAAATGCAGCAGACGACCTCCAAGACCGCGCTTATGCCCATGCAAAGCGAAGTCCCAGCAAACACTTTCAGGAAAGAACTATTAAAAATATAGCTTCCGGAGGAGCTGGGTTGACGAGGCGAATGATTCACTTGTGTGTTACTCGAAGGCTGAAGTTTCGATCTCCTATTATGCCACACTGCCAATAAAGTAGACACTCTAAATTAGATGGCGCAGACACGAAGTTGCATGCGAGGACGAATGGGCAACAAAACATCGGTACCAGCAAATGGCGCGTAAGGAAATCGTAAGCGGGAGCGGGAAACAAGGAACGAGTGACAGGTGATGGCAAACAGGGGCAACTCACACTACTGAAGAACAGACAAAACGAATGAGAGTTACCATCAACTGCGCCACGACAGTCCAGCACTACCAATGGTGTGGATCTTTTATGCCTGCGGAATCGTTTACGCCCAACAGAATGCAATGGTGTGGTCACTACAACCAGGCCAAAATCCCGCTTTGTATTGTTGAGGCAACGTGTAGTGTGTCGTTAAGTGGCCGCAAATGAAAAACAAACCCAAGAGTCCAGCCACAACTGGGGGCAAGTTCACTCCTCTTTGATCGTCGCATGCATCGCAGACCTACTTGTTTTGGAAGTGGACACCAATATCAACGTCACTTTCCAGCATTCGAAAATGGTACGACCTTTGAATTGATCAGGTCGTTGCTGCTAGTGCATGGAGAGTGGCCAGGTAGCAGGATATGCCTATAACGGGGTGATGGATCATGAATTCCGAAAAACTGGGCCTGTACAGCACGAGCTTGTTGGGAAAAATTGCTGAACGAATGAACCAAAATTATGACCACTCTTGGGATTGGCTGCGCCAGATGATTGGCTGATTGGAAACAAAGAGGTGGATGGAGGGCTCTGTATAACCAAAGTGGGTGTAAAGAAAGCATTTTTCCAAGAAATAGGACAAAAGTAAAACACCGGTCTTCGGTTTTTGGAGGAGTCAGCGATCAGGGATGTTTAGGTGAGTGAAGTGTTTCTGGGGCGCAAAATAGCCTTGACACCGCGAAGGAAAACAGAACAAAACAGGTCAAACTAATACTAGAATATCAAAATACTAATGTTAAGGGGGCGTATTTAGTCTATCAGACTAAACAAATCATATCAAATGCGGATAGTTAAAGACCGGGCAATTTTCAATTTTTGCGCGTATGGAGCCAAGAGGTGCAGTGGCGGAAAAATGCCATTCAGTCATCCTACTGGCTATGCTAGTTTTATACCGACCATATGCTGCTATATCTAGGCCCATGGAGAGCTCCGTTCCGGTCGTCATGTTTGGAGCGTTCGTAAAATGGATATCTTGTGTCTACCACTAGTTAACTGGTTAGCCAATTTGGCCAACACCCATTCAATTGGGCCGGTGGAAAATCGCAGTTGCTGCAGAGAACCGAGCAAAGCTTCAGTCACAGAGTGTGTGAGAAAGTAACCAGTGACAGCAAACTGTGATGATGATTGGGAACTGGTTTATTTCGGCTGGTTGAAACGATTGGCTTTGAAAAGCCATAGACGAAAATTTCATCTCAGTGGCCAAACTATCGTGACTAGGGCTTGAAATAAGGATGACAAAATATCTGACGAAATGGAAACAAATAAATAAATAGCAGCGAGCATTTTGATGAGAGCCAGAGATCAACCTGAGCAGTGGGCACGAGGTAGTCCAATCAGTGGCGTATTTTGCTGGCTGTGTTATCAGTAGCATGTGGCTAATAGCGGCCCAAATTGGCACATTGGTTGTACCAGAAAACCAGCTGGATAAATCAACCCGACTTAGAGGGTAAGTGCAAGTGGCTCCAGGAACTGCGCATCGTAGACCAAACAAGCACGATAGTGCCAAGTCGATTGGCGGGCAAAAGTGCTATAAGTTGTGTGGAACACAGAGAATCAGGTGGCCCGCAAACCGCACGCCGTCAGCGATGGCGTACGGTGTGATCAAGAAATACCAAAGCGGAAGTAAATTACATTAAGATGGATGACTTACGACAAAAATGCACCCAACACTTATTGAGATCAAATGGACAGGGACGAAAGTGAAGCCTTGGTGGCCCAACAGTGTTCTATACATGGGAGTTTAACTAAGACGACGCAGCAATTGCTGGCAAAGGACTGCCCTTTTATTTCGGTCTCGGCCTTCTTGGCCGGATGACTCACATCTCTCGTTATTTTATGGGAGGCTCCATCCTTGGTTTACTCTGTCAGCCCTATTGTAAATCTGGTGCTTTGCCTTGCCAAGCTTCGAATATTACTGGACAAAACAGGGCCCTGGTTGCATATTCTTAGGAGCTACCGTACAACATCTGATAATGCGGTATTGTGTACACACAAAACTGGCTGGTTTGATGGTGCGGAATGTGTAGAGTTTTTATTATCCTCCACATCCGATTCGATTACACATGCGGAGAGCATCTTGGCTTTCCTGCACTTGACTCGCCGTTTAGCCACAGTGCGCACGCGCTGAAAATGTCAATTCTACCCCCACTGCCCTACTGGTAACCGCTTATCCATTTTCTGACTCCTTGACTTGTCTCTCTGAGCTGTTGTTTGCTATTGGTCAATATAAGACGAACAGCCTGGCATCCTGTCAGCAGTGAAGCTGGAAGCGAAGTACTTTAGCTCTTAGCCAGACTAAATATTTTGATTGCTTAGTGAAAATAAGCGCGCAACTGCCACACCAAGATTGCAGCGACCTTCGGGTAGGTGACCCTCACAGGGGCTGGTGTGCCTTTTCGACTGACATGTTTTGGATGAAGTCGTCATTTTTTCTCGCCCCCAAAGCGGGCAGTCTAAAGAATTGGTGCCACTAGTATACCGTAAACTCACGACTTTCACTGTGCTCTTCCGTGAAGCGGAAAATAAGTACGTACACAAACTCTTGAGACACATTGTACTGGGGTTCTGTGCTTTTCTCCAAGTCACAGTCGTGGCATTGTCACTTTGCAAACCGTTTGGCAAACTAAACTGTGTGCTTTAGGGAGAGACCGGGGGCTAAACCATAACATTAACGAGTCATGCACGCTCATTTTAAAGACAAGCTTGATGATCCCAACTGCACAGCGATAATCGTTCATTTTTGCAACAGTCGGCGTGATAGGATAGGCAAAACTTTGGACACTGGTGCGATTAGTCCGCAGGTCAAAAAGCACAAACACAAAAAACTGTCCTGAGAACATCACCTGGTTTGAGGCTTACTATCCTCGATGGCCGACAATAGGCCGTCGGTCACATATGTTGAGAATCCGCGTGGTAAGATTTGCCCCCGAATAATCCACTACTCAATGATTTTCGTGGCTTTTCTGGGCTTCAGCAGCCGAAGTTTTTCAACTACCCAGTTAACTTGTTCCCGCAGACCATCGGAAGATAATGGTGGTGGTTTAGGAGCAGGCGTAAGTGGGACCCCTCGCGCCGGTACGTTATAATCAGACAACCGCCGTTAGCGAATAGGAAAGTGACTTGGAGAAACAACTACGAATAATGTTTCCTACTGTTTGGAACGGACTGGTCCTTGAATACCGAGAGAGAATGAATACAAGCTAGCCACATAGCTTGGTGGAAGAAGCATGTGCATCTATTTGCGCGAGTATCAACCATCTCCGAGCACTTGGAAGTTTGAACCAGAAACTGTAGGTTGGCTAACGTAGATTTGGTTCACTGTGAGGGTGCCGTCTCAAGGGTCGTGGCACCAAGTGCCTCAAAACGAGGGAAGATGCATATGTGACCATTAGGCCGACCACGTTCAGAACGTGTCCGTCGCCTCCCGGGATTCTCCCCCAGTCACAGTGATACGACGTATGCATAGCTTATTCCAGCATGTGCTGCTCAGCTTGCCGAGACGCCTTCTGTATGGCACGCTGCAGAGAGTCTGAGTGGTGCGGCAGCTTTCTCGAGCGACCTTCGGCCTCCCCCAGGCCATTTTTAGTTGCATCGCCTGAAAGGTCCATCAACGATCGCGCGTGCTAGCCAACGTACAGCTAGTGAGTCGTAAGGAAAGAGAGGAATCGTGGGTCATTGCGATACGGTACTTGCTGATTGTGGCGGAATCTACGTGCAAGTAATATTATAATCAGAGAACCTACTGTGCGGCGTCGCCTGAACAGACAGTACAGTGGAATATGCGTTAGCTCTCTGCAGTGTCTAGTACCAAAATACACGGATGTTTTGTGACAAGTGCGTGCTTCCTGACTGCTTTACGAATATGGAAATAGCACGTGACATCGCACCCAGACACGGGCCTGGCCGGCCGCATTTTTGCCGCAACTTTATCTATGACAAACGCTCGCACTTGACATTGATGGTGCATCAACTGCTTGGGCAAGCTAAACAGCTTACGCTTGGGGTCACCTTCTCACTTTTTACAAAGGCATACACGACCGGACGCCCGGTACCCACGCCATCTGTGATCAGAGTCTGTATCCACGGGTCGTACATTGGTTGCTTTAAAAAGGCTCACGCAAATAGGTCCAAGGCGTGTGTTACATCGATATGTACTACATCTAAGACGTGCCAGAACTGAGCTCTCAACTGCCCCCTGGCGAAGCATATGCGGTTGTAATGCCGTTTCCATGACTGCACAAAACGTACCTGTTCGGACTCGAGAGACAGTGCCAGAACCAAAGGCAAAGCATCTGCTACAAAAAACCAAGCTGTCAGCCACTAACCCAACAGGGCAGGTTGACACTTCCGGCGGCGGTTGTATACGTCCTGGGTGGTAAAAACTTGAAAATTTATCGCCTACAAACTGCCGTACTTCACCAGATGGCTTTTCATATTTAATCAGGTCCCTGCAGGTGCCCAACTTCTCTTCGGTCAGTCATCGGTTTTTTCCGGAATTTGGTCGTACAAAAATTTGGTTGCCTTATGATTTGGTTCAAACTGATGGGGTGAATGACAGATGGTTTTTGTGCTCCCTTAGATGAAACCCAACTAAGCAACCGGTGCTTTGCGTGCTGTTTATCGTTAGCAGGTGCTTACTAGCTTCTTCTGATTCCCCTACTTTCGCTTAGCTTCGGGGTCGCCTGGTTCATTTGTAGGGCACCCACTCACTACACAGTTACTTCTCAAGAATTCATTTAACGCCTTCTCAAATCCCGTGAAGGAGAAAACCGGAAAGCCAGCAGTTTCTCAACAAACATATCTGAATCCAAACCCACGACTTGCTGAGTCATAGTAGTGCAAATGTAAAATTGCATGTGCGCTAAAAGTTACGAAGAGGCATTAACTAAAACAAATTTCAACAAAAGCAAGGCGGATTACGGTGGTCTTGCGCTGAAGCATACAAACACGAAAATATAACTTTTTAACGTAAAAGCTTCTTTCGACACGATTTTAGGTCCACTGAAACCATTCCATGAACTTTCGGTTTGTCCTAGCTGCAAAGTCAATAATCTTTATGAAGCCCGCTTCGTTCTGTGCTTTGGCAATGCTTCGCCTGTCCAAAGGACTTTCACTTCTTACTCTGCTCCAGCGGATAGCCCAGTGAGTTTTTTTCGATTTTTTTGTACAGGTAGGTCCCAGGGTGCTATTATTCCCAGTGCGAATGTCTCAAGTTTTACACCCCTAGTCATTTCAGTGTCACTCATGGCCAGCAACCACCTCCAGTTTTGGTTCACATTGGTCGGATTTTTTCACTGAAATACGCGTTTGTCCGGCTTGTGTATTCCACAATGTACACTCCCTTCACGCGTGATAGAATGGCATCCCAGGCCTTACCTTCCTCTACTTTTTCTCGTTAGCTGCCACGGTTGAAAACCAAATCCAACACCAGAGTCAACTAGCGTCCAGAGTCCCTGGCGTGTTAAACGTGGCCTTGAGAGCGCGTCCAAACTCTTCGTGTTACTTTTTGGGTATCTAGAATATAGATGAGGCAGCTTAGCGGGTCGGACTTGTGGGTATGTCCACACCTTATATACACATTACTAGTTGATCCCAAAATATTCACCGTCACATCGACTTTAAGATCTTGCTCCCTATCACCCCGTGGTTTGGTCAGTTGTCTCCGTTCTGCAAATCCTAGTAGAAGGCCTTTAACCCTGTGGTCTGATGCACATTTTCCCACTCATCATATTCAACAGGATTTATTGTTTACTGTCATCGTGAACTAAATCCTGCGTGAACTAAATCCATCACTCTTATTCGTCCCCCTGGAATGTCCCTAAGTATTGTTCTGTTGTTTGCCTGGCCCGATAGGCAAATTCGAAGCAGCGTCATTAGTTCTGGTGATTTTTTGACAACTGGTGGTTCGGACAT
Source organism: Opisthorchis felineus (assembly GCA_004794785.1). NCBI lineage: Eukaryota > Metazoa > Platyhelminthes > Trematoda > Opisthorchiida > Opisthorchiidae > Opisthorchis > Opisthorchis felineus. The sequence goes on along the minus strand of SJOL01006431.1, from coordinate 829,819 downwards.
GTACATCTGCAAAGTTTTGCGGTGGTGAACTTTTTATATCCAATGTTTGTGGGGCTATAGTAGACATTCGAAAGCAAGCCCATCACTTTTTTGGTTCACTAGTCGTTTTGGCTTCTCTGTGGCGATTAAGTTGCGTCAGCAGAACGCCATGCCCCTCTGGAAAAGGAACGGCCCCGACAACTACGCCAAATGCTTCCGTATTAAATATGGACCCGCCGGCTTGTCATGCGGTATCCGAGATGGTTAGAATTGGCATTGTGCACAACATTTCATTCGACCACTGGAAAGTACCCTTGCGTTGCACGGTGTGTCTTTCGAATTCTGCAGTCCTTGTCCGTTGGCACCTGACTTACACGGTTCATGTGATATGCAGGCATTCTGTTGAATTTATGTTTCTGGTACGCGGCTCCCTTGTTCAAGGCTAGACGCTGGGAAGGATCTAGGTTGTTTCACATCTGTGAAAATTTTTGGGAATAATAGCAGCTGACTTGGACCAGTAAAGCGCTATTCAAAAGCCACCGAAAGAACAGCAGGAATTCTAGTACCCTAAGAAGCATGGTCTGAATTCCTTATAATCTGACACACAGGGGAGCACATTTTTATCCATTCATTTTCGACACTTATACCTGGTAATAGCCCGCGATGAATTCAGAGCGCCAAAGTACTTGGCTTCCGTGACAGTACGAAATACTCCATCGATCGTAAAAATGAAACGTGATGGCTCCTTACAAGAGTCTGCCACCGGGAGCCAATCCATAATCGTACATTTTCGCCATTTTTTACCAGTACCACCTTGACCAGTTGGAAAGGCGGGCCACTACTGCGCTCTTTTACCGGTTCCTGACTTTCCTGACTTTGGCACAAATGAAATTTGTACTTGGCACGGTTGTATTCTACAGGGAGCATGTCGCCTAAGAACAGCTCGTGCTCTAGCATATTGATTCCTCCTGGCTTGTTTTCTGCGCAGACGAACGCGTACAGGTACTAGAGGATATTACGCCCCAACTCTGCATCTCACTCTTTTGGGTCCGCAATTTTTGGTCTTGGCATGACATCCACGTCGTTCCCTATCTCTTACGTAGAGATGGAGGGGGTTGACGTGTGCGATTGAAATCAGAACTTTGGGTGTTGACCTGACTGTGTGTCGTCGGTATTAGTCATATGGCTTTGAAACCAAAGTAGAACTCCATCCGGCTTGGCGAGTCAAAGCCTAAAAGTCGGCCAAGGGACAGTTTAGAGCTGACGATAGGAGCATGTTTACGTGATTAGTCATCTAGCGCAGTCGCGATAAGCATTCCTCCTGTGTGAATCCGGAATCGCTTTGGTGAAATCGGTAATTTTCTCACGGAGGTTTCTTCTGTAACTGAAGCAAAACTACGTTGAAAACGTAGAACGTGAAAACGTAGAAACAGAACACTACAGCTGTCTTATCCTTAAAAACCTGCGAGTGGTCTCGAACCCACAGCCCTCCGGTCGACAGTCTGGGAAATCAACCATTAGGTGACGAGCAGAACATAATCTCCATCAAAGCTTTCCAAGTCCCTTTGCATTACCAAAAATCAAAATGTATAGGAACAGTTTCTTTTTTGCATCCTAAACATACGTGTTGGTGCTCGACGTATTGGGCTTTGTTAGGCTCTTGCACTTGTGAGAACAGGAGTTTGCACGCCAGCAATGACGATAGAGGTCAATAGCGCTGTCCCACTGGTGATAATCATAACGGTTGACGCTGTACCATATCGTGTTCACTTGCACCTATCAGGGACTAATTCGGAGACAAACCGTCTGATCCGGTGTCATTTACGATTATCGTACACCCAAGCAGGTGTCAGGCAGAAAAACAGCGTTCAAAGTTCGACAAGTACACCCATTGCGTACCACGTTGATTTTCACGGCAGGCTCAAATGAACTCCATGTGAATCTCTCGCTTGTAAGGTTTATGAGCTCAGACGATTTTCATTGCGCCCGGGACAAAGTTGGCAATCGGGCGGCCGGCCACAAAATGGCCGAAAAAGCGTTATCTTCCACTGGCTTTATGCGAATTTACCACCGCCCCCTAATTAACACTGTTAAATCATCAACTCAGGGCTGTCGACCTTCCCTGCCCTGGGCCCGGAAACGCAAACGTGTACCATGTTAATCTGACGTATTTCAGCTCAATTCGGTATCTTGACACAGCTTCTTGCGGGCCTTATGTGAGCAACGCCTACCGGCTTTCTGGAGGGTCAGGCAACTGCACGACAACGGCTTTGGTCCACTGGTGTGCTCACTTTGGGGCCAAGCCCGCAGAGCTTCGTTCCGCAGCGAGAGTGCTTTGGTAAAGCAGTCGCTGATATGATAACATGCAATCTATCGGAAACTAGCGACCAGAAGGTGACTGACGGATCAAATGTCCAAAACGAAACGTCCATGCGCCACCTGGTTTGCGGCCTGTGGCTGCTTGTTGCTCGTCAAGTGCGCTTCATGCCTGTTTCGCACACAAATGGTGTATAGCTGTCCTTTGTGTATGCTTTCAACGCTTTCAACGCTTTCTCGAAGGCCTTGAGTGATGAAAAGAGTGCACCAAATCATTTCATAACAAAAAATGTCTTCTGGAGTCACGCCAAGGGTATATTGAGTCACATCATTTAATGTGGTTAACTAAAATTACAATGCGCTCGAAAATGGTCGACTGAACCCAGTTGAAGCGCATTCCAAAAAGTTTGCCCTCAATACGCTAGGGAGTCTCGCCGGCAAGACCTTTGATCATCTGACGAGATAGGAGAAATTGGGTGCTCCTGATGATCTCATGTGCAATATGCCGGCAATCCTACTACGATTACTCAAAATCTTCTCGAGTGAAAAGTGTCTTGGACATGTCCTGACTGCAGCGCTTGCGAAATTAATAACACCTCCCTCTGTAAGGTAACAATCGACTCAGCCGGCGATGTTCGTTAGTGACGGTCAAAGCCCGCCGGCTGGCTCCAACCCTGCCTTGACATCATAGAATGGACCACTGAAAAGTCTCGCCAATGCAACGGATGATGCGATTTTGCGGGTAAATGCACAGGAATGACACACTTTAACATGAAGCCTTCCAGCCTAAATAGCAGAGTTTTAGAAAGGGTTGCATCGGCCACAACGGTATGGGAATTTTCAAGACTGGAAACGTCACTAGCGCATGACTTGAGGAGGATAGTGAAAAGTGTCTAACTGTGAACTATACATCCTCGACTAATGAAAACTCTCTCTGTGGATGACAGCAAGCAACCCGGTGCTTTGACCACTCAAATGCGACATAGCCCAAATATGGGTGGTAACCTCGCTACGGAGCAGCACGCCTATCCACTTTGGCCCCGGGGCGGAAACAGTTTATGGCCCGTCAGTTGCCTTGTTGCGCACGTGGACCCATCGGAAAACTCTACTGTCATTGTTTCCAAACTGATTCGCTTTGCCTCCGTCTATTTTTTTATTTTGGCAAGCTCCTGAAAGCTTAAGTTTGACACTGAAATTTCAGCGGATTACAATACAGCCAGCTATCCTGAAGCATGTCCCCAGAAGAATATGTCAGATTCTGGCGTCATTCTGATGGGACGTGAACACCGCATTTACAAAGGAGTTATTGAGGCCCGGATCTCAGTACAGTGGCTGGGAACGTATCAGGCACGATATAACGACGTTCGCTGAGAAGCAAATCCAACGAAATCGAAGGGAGGGCGGTCTACTTAACGATGTTGTCAACCAAGCCTCAAAGGATGAGAAAATCCCTGGGTATATTTAGAAGTTCCCAAATCCTCTTGAAAGAGCGCGAAAAGAACACTAAAGCACGTACGAGAGAAGGAAGGCTGGTATATAAAATACGCTCGGGATTAGCGATCAAACTAGGTTCTCATGAGCCCACTCACTTACGTGACGCGCCACAGCCGAGCGTTCAGTAAGGCCGTGTACAAGAATAATCCCGTTTCGACTCACTTCCACTTCGTATCTTCCCTTCAGTGCCTAGAATACACCTTTCGGTACGGCCATCTTACAGTTCAAATTAATCGTATTGTCGACATCAGAACATCCCTTGTTTGTTTGGCTTTGATAGGATTGCTCCGTTTCCAACTTTGAAATGTGTCCCCTTCTGACACCAACTTTTTAAAAGGAGCCGATGGGACATTTTCCTCCACAATTCAATTTAGGTTTAATCTACCCATTTTTTAAATCGTGTAATTCGCTATCATTCCAAACATTTCGACCCTGATAGCTGGAATATCGATGCCCTAAGGACTATTAGCCCTAATGCTCTCGTCTTGAAGTTGGGCATCATCTGAATTCTGAGTTGGATCGCTCACAACCGAAGCTGAAGAGGCCGCATGTCTAGTAAAGGTGGCCTTATCAAATGTTCTAACAAATACAGGCGTATATGGGCATTCTTCCTATGTATTACAGGTTAAAACCTTCCTTGATTAGCCTACTACAGGTTTGGTGAGGCCAGTGGGCCCATACATAACATTTTGCTTCAACTACAAGCAGTTGCTTTTGAAAGAATGGGAATTCCAACGTTAACATGCTAATAGTGGGTTAGAAAATGCTCCTGGGAAGGATCAGGAAAGAAAAACGCAACTGGGCAGGCAGTCAGCAGAAGGTCAGTGGTTCGAACCCGACCTCTGCACCTCGACTTCCCCAGTCTAGGGTTGGGCAACCTGGTAGCATATTGGCTCTCGTGCTTCCTCCGGGCGGCATGGCAGCTGGGCACCGAAGGGGCGCCACGGCTGAATTATTATTACTATTATTCGTACTGTTCAGCAGTGCGCCTGGCCTGCCATCTAATTTAGGCCGCTCGTTCCTCATTGATGATTCCTATTTCTCTGGCGCTTCACAAGCGGATAGACTTGTAACAGCTGCCTGATGGACAGTTTTGAAGACCATTCCAGTGGTTCACTACCGAGTACTCAGCGAATGCTCACATCTTTAAGTCCGTAACTGAACTTATTTCCCCCGGGTTCTGCCCGCGATGATGTCTGTCTCCAAGTAAGCAGGTGGGGGGTAATTCGTCAGCGGGCTTCTCGGCAAGAAATAGACCAGAAGAATTCGCATTTATTAGCGCCAGATTTTGCGGAGAAACCCGTCTTTATATAGCCCCAAATAAGCCCGTCTCTTACAATTAATAATGGACGTTCAAAAACGTCTCACTCCGGAGATCTCCGGATGCGCTGTGTGGACCGCAACGATGTCTCCACGCTGCCCATGTAAAGATTATCGTATCGGCAGCTTCGTCATCTCACTGACGAAAATCAGTGTACGTATCTAATCGAATTGATGATGAATTCGTATGCGCTCCTTTTTATAAAATTAAGCAGTTGGTATACGCAGAGTTGCTGAGTTACTTGGCCTATTATCGTGCGACATCCTTCCCTTCCAAGCCATAATGAATCTTGATGAAGAATCCGTCACCGGCAGACACTGCGCTCTGCACAGACTGATGGGATTGATGGTTCCAGAAGGCTAAAGAACTTGGGTAGCTGAAAATGCCCGCTGGTCGTTACTTTTAATTCGTTCAGCAGGCCTTTGAAAGCCCCTTTTCAGTAAGGCCGTCAAGACGAATAGTCATTTTGGTTAATAATAATAATAGTAATAATAATAATGTTCATTCCCAACTGATGGGTGGCATGCCGTCAGGCATGATCATAATGTTACAGCCAGAAGAAAAGCATAACTGAGGGGGTTGTGGGAACAGGGGATTGCGTGGAAAAGCGGCAGCATCGCAAGGAGTGGGCATCATCCGATGTAACAATAATAATAGTAATGGGATTATCTCCCAACTTGTAGGGAACATGCCGACTGAGGCATGATCGGGTCGTTACCACATGAACGCGGCAGGTAACAACACAACGGGCATGCTTATTACGTGAAAAGTTACCACTGTTGTGGGAACCAGAAAAGGAGACAATGGGCATGAGGTACGACAAGTTCAAAGATCAAGCCTGCTGACCTGAACTAAAACTGAAAACCGTTGCTGGCCATGAGTGACCTTCGGCGGTCGAGTAAATGGCTAGGGTCACAAAATGCAAAATAGAGATGGAGATTGAAGAAGTCGATCTGGAGACAAATGGCAAGTTTTGTCTCAAAAATGTGGTTTAAATTGAAACTGAATAGACCCACTGGTGTCACTGTTGTACGGAGGTCAGGTGTAAAGGATAGATTTGATGGGGAGATAGTGCACATGCATACGGCCAATCGAACACCGTAAATGAAGCTGAACTTGTGGAAGAGGCAAACCGAAACTGCGGCCGGAAACTAGGTTGGTTAAATTCGAACGATATGTTCAGCGGTTTAGAACGAGGCGGTTGGGGCCAGTTGAAAAATTTGTTTGTGGTTGCGATTACAGGCTCGAGTGGGCGAGAGGCTGCGGTCAAGATTCTGGAGAAAGTAGTTGTGGGGGTGTCATCAGAGTGGGTATGGCAGTGCCATGCCATCACTGCACTGACGTACTTCGGTTTCTGAACAGCCCCGTAACGGTCGTCAAGGTTGCCGCAATCGGACAGGGGATACGCATTTCCGTGGCAGCCTGATCTGGGTTAGACGAAGAGATGGACACAGGCAGAGTCAAGCCAATGTAGAGTCATCGGTAATTTCGATTCACTCAGAGGACCATGTCAGTGTAGACAAGCCAGATTGAATGAATAACGGTTCCACGGGGCGCTTGCGCAACTACAGCCGATGTTTGAAGCTTGGCAAAGAATACTTCGTGCAAATTCGTACAACGTTAACTTATCAAAAATTGTTTCGACACCATTGTCCTGGGGACCCGGTTCTTCTCTTAGTAAAACTGTTTGCAGACGTTTCACGGATTGGAACAGATGATCGAGGCTTTTGCACAGGCCTTGTTCTTGTTGTTCAGCGGCTTCCGTTCACCTTGGAGGCACGAGCGAGAAAAAAATGTAGCACCGCTCTTAAAGTTCTAAGTGCTGTTAAGTAAGCCTGCCAGCGCGAGGAATCACATGGAAAGCATCTAAAAGAGCTTTGAACTGCGTTCTAGATGCGGCGTGAACAACTGTCGGAGGAAGGTTATTCCCCGCCCCACTTACTAAAATCAGAAAAACGTCTGCTCGATAAAAGTGTGCACCCTAAGCGTGAAAATATTCCTATCATGTCCCCGCCGTATATTAGTTGGGTTAACGGTAAAAAGCTGTAGCCTAGACCTTGGTCAAACAGAGCGTAAGTGTTATGTCCCTTCGGAGGCGACGACACTAAATGAGAACTGATCAAAGCACCCGAAACGAGTTTCTTTTTCAACGTATTTGAAACCGGCAACCTTCGTAGCAGCTTCGTTGAACACCCTCAATGAGGGCTACGTCCTCCTTGCGTCCTGAGTAGACAATTTGGTTGGCACATTCAAGAAGCGGTCTAACGTAGGTCCAATAAAGTATGTGGAAGTACATTCGAGTAATACGCCGAAAGGTGCGCCCAATTACTCGTAGAACGACAAGTAGTGCTTGTGCCCATTTTTTATGGTGGAGTGAGAAGGACGTGCGTAAATAGAGCCAGACGCCCAAATCCCTTTAGGTAGCTCCGTAACGTGTTCTGGTCCATTCTCACCATGCACGACAAAGGTGTTCTCTGAGTCACTTTCGAACAACATATGGATGCCCTTTTTGTCATTTAGGGGAAGGTGGTAGTCCAGTGACCAAAGCTTTGCAGCGTCGACATCCATTTGGAGAATGCTAGCGTTGGAACTCCGTAAGTAGATAGGGACTTAAAAGAGTGTGTGGAAGTTCTTTGACGTAAGTCAGAACCAGAAGTGGTCCCAAAATATAGCCCTGCGGAACTCCAGTTGAGAGCAGTGCCGATGAGGAGCAGGTCGAGTCTGGTGTCATTCGTAATGTTGCGTCCGATGGGAACGTTTTACTCAAGCATAGAATTTCTCCTTGAATTCTTTAGGGCTTGAGTTTGTGGAGCATCTGAAAGTGTTGGACTCGATCGAATGCTTTTGAGCAGTCGAAAAATGTGGTATCCGATGTGAATCCTTCGTCTTAAGCTTGGATTAAGCTTCCCATAAGTATGAGCATGTTCATCACGCAAGAACGGCTTGGGAGGAATCCGGGTTGCGCTGAAGATAACAAGTTGGTGGCACTGAGGTGATTTAAAATTGCTTGCTTCGGAATGCGTTCCATCGCCTTGCACGGTATGCTGGTGAGACTAATAGGCCTGTAGCTGCCGGGCGATGGTCGGTCACCAGATTTGTAGATTGACATGACAGTCACGTCTTTTTAAGCAGAGGGAGGATTTGCTCCGTGGAGCGACTGATGAAACACCAGGTAAAATGCTTCGCCAATGTGAGCGACGTTTCCTTCAGGATCCCTGGATGGACCCAGTCTGGTTCCAACGCTCTGAAGGGGTCTGTCTTGTGCAAGGGTCGAAAAACATTATTCTTCGTGAAGGACAAGTTGGTTAGGGGCTATTTGTGGCCACGCCCTCCTGAGGTTGTATGTGATGACGTCGCTGGGGCAGAATTCGGGCCCTTAAGCTTTGAGCCCTCCTTAGGCTTCAGATACCAATATTAGGTCACTTATGATTCCCCCATTTCGGTCTCTCAAGGAGAAGCGGGTGGCTTGTCTCTTCGACGGTATCTCATGCACTTGAATGGTACTTTTTTCTCCGGGAGAGGTCTAGTATCGTTACTCGTTTTCGTATGTTCCATTTCCGATTTGCAGCGGTTCGGCACCCTACAAAATGCTAACTCATCCTCTGTGTCTCTTGTCTCTTTTGAAGAATCGTTGGCACCTCATGTCCTGGAGACGCCAGACCCTTTTGATCCGTTTGACGGCGCTCTGCCTTCTTTGGGACTGCAATTTATCCGTATTGCTGATTTCTCTACTTCCTCATCCCCACTTATGCTTTTTGTGACCCTGGCCATTAGCCCAACAGTCCAAGGCCAAAAAGGCCCCATCGGTGGTTTGGACTTTAGTTCAACTTGACTGGCCAGATCGTGGTAACCCTGCTACCGCAACGGATTCGTTGTTCTGGTCCCTCATTTTTCGCAAGTTGGAGTTTTCTTATCACGCGCAAGGCGGGGTGCTTTTTTGCCCTCCCTTGTTCTGTTTTTGCCCGACACCTTCAAATATTAACGACCTGATCTTGTCTCAGCGTGTATGTTCTCCCAAAAGTAAGATAAACTTCTCGCAACTGTGTTCGCTTTCCCATGCCGGTTTAGGCGTGATCAAGTCTACTTCGGATTATGCCCACTGTTTATGACATTGTCCTTCTTTTTTCCAATCCCCAGTACCCGCCAATCCCTCCAGTCGTGCTTTATTCTGACTGTAACCGTATGATCATGCCTGACGGTATGCCACCCATTAGTTGGGAATAAACATCGTTATTATTATTGATACTTTTGATTGTCGGGTTTGTGGCTTTGGACCTCGGGGTCATGGGTGACCACTTTTGACGGGGTGAGGCTTGAGAATGGTAACTTCGCGCATTCAGAAGAATCTTTTGCGATTGTTCTTACTGAAGTTGCCTTATGAGGTGAAAGCATCAACACTGGCTTCGTTCTGATTAACTGGCCAGTGACTGTGGAGTTCTCGCAGCAGTCCCCATGTCGAATTCAATGCTTCGACTGGTCCGTCGGTATGCTCCACTAGCTGTTTCTGCACAGCTAAGCGAATCCAGCTTAGAGCTTCTGACCTGGGTGTGTAGTAAAACGCTGCGCCTCCATCGTCCGCTAAGAAATAAACGATGACAATTCCACGTTTGTTGGACGCTCTGTGCTCGCGAGGCCAGCCTCAGCCCGAGCATTGTCGTTGGTAGTCGTTGTGTCTGCGACGGTTGAGCAGAAGCTGCAATCAGGCCTGTCCGTCAGTTGGATTGGCCTGCTTTTAAGAGCACAAGTGTTCATAACTACCATCTGGTTGGTCTTAAGTTTGGGATTGGCTGGGATTGTCGTTCCTTCTGTGGTACGCAACTTCATTCTGATCATACCGTCGTGCGGGGCCGGATGGCACTTCGCTTTCCGTCAGCATTACGCGTGCCAAAGGAGAGCAGCTCTGTTCATCAACTTCGACAATTTTCAGTTGCTCAAGACCATGGAGCTGATCTGGCTAGAAAGCTTCTGGAAACGCACAGTCACGCAGATGACGAACATCGCTTGGAGGTTGAATGGAGGCGAGTTAAAGAACGATAGAGAATGCTGGTGGATTTCGAAGGCCCGGAAGAAGGAGAAGGCTTTTGCTGTGGGCAACAGCCGTGCCCTGTTTAAACCGATTTGATCAACCCGTCAAAAGAAAGCAGGTGTCAGTGAAAAAATATGCGAAAAAGACGGACGGGACTTCACTTCCCGAATCGTCATCTTTAGCGGTGGGCTGCAATAACGCCATTTTCCTCAGCTTAGTTCTCGGTCTGAGCCTTACTATCTAGCGTCCTGTCAAAAACAGCCACCAAAGGTGCACAGCGTATATTAGTGCCCAAAACCAGGTCAAGAATACTTGTACGGCGCGTCGTATGTAAAGTGTGTGCCACGACAACATTCTGGAAATTCTGACGGCCTCCTGATGCGCCAATGGCAACCGGGTCGCTCAGAATTCGCACAATGGAATTGAATCTTTGACAGCTACGATGTGTCCCTGATGGACTAAAACAGACAGGCGATTAAGTTCGGAAAACCAGTCCAAACCTTTGAGCCCCATCTAGGCATCCCGGGGTCCCAGTGGTGCTAGAAAAGAATTCAATCAGAATTTTTCCGCCGGGAGTACGATTGCTTCAGTGGACAATGAAATTTGGTGAGCTGCGAAAATATGAAAGTAGATTAGGGTGGTTTTTGGTTTGAGCACATGTGCAACAAAATTCAACAGTTTGGTGTAGAAAGTTTTATTCCGCTAGCAAATGTTTTGCAGCTAAGAGCATTCTGCGGCCAAGGAGCCCGATCAACAGGCCGTGCCTTAGACGCACACCCAAAATTTCTCTGAAAACGTAGATCGAAAGAGGGAAACTTTAACATAACGTTTTAGCGTTTGGTGGCAATTATCCGAACAATTAAGATCTCCCCGCGCGGTCGGAAGTTCTTCAGACGTACTCAAGGTTCACTGTGGGCGCGGTTACCGGTGCACCGCAATTGAAACTGGACAATAAGTATAAAGCAAACAATCGTCAGTGGCCTATTTTCCTGGGTGGAGTTTGCGTTGGATATTCCGTAGATGATATTTCATTCCCAAAGAATACCGAAGAACTCCAAAATATGCTAAAGTGCGATTTCGTGTTTTATCTCTCGTAAACCGCTAACTAAATGCGAATCAATGATGGTCCGTGACCTTGGAATTTCGTCCACTTAAACAAAATGCTATGAGCAAAATATCGCCGAAAGGTGCAAATGGATTAGACTAGCTTCCCGTAAAAGCCACAATTTCGAAAACCGTGCAGTTTCGGCGGCCGCGCCCTGGACGCACAATGCACTTTCCTGCAAAACCTTTGTGGGTGGAATAAAACTTTTGAGGCCAAAGTGTGGCATTTAGTTGCACATGTGCTCTGACCAAAAATCACACTAATCTGCTTTCATTTTTACGCAATTTGTTTTAATTGATCTCTGTTCGAAATTTTTGGCGCACGTTCGACTTTGAACTTGCTGTGCTATGGCTTCAGAATTGGCTTCACACGCATCTTGGGGCTGTATCCTTTTCATCTTTCACGGCATTTGAGAAGGACTTAAATCAATATATGAACGATAATTATGTGGTGTTTGTGCTTTTCTCCAGTAATCGGAGCACCAACGCTGTTCTGCGTTACGAATGGATTTACTACAAATGCAGCAGGCGACCTCCAAGACCGACGGAAAGTCGGGGAATCCGAAGAAGCTGAGCCTGTTTTGTATATAAAAAACAGTACTCGAAGCACCGGCTGTCCAGTTCGGTTTTGTCTATGGAGGTAAAGAAACCACCCAACGGTCACCTCTTATTTTCTTGGACACAATCATAAGCTGTCAAAGTTTTTGTGCGATCGGCTTCCGATTAATCGACAGCTAACGGAAGACGAGTTGGGCACGTGCAGGGCCCTTCTGAATATGTAACGCCGTCGTGTGAGGTGCGGCAGTTTGTGGCCGATGAATTCGGCAAGATCCTTACTACTGAGGATATATACAACTATCGCCAGAAGTGTCGACCGGCTGTGTTTAGGTGCCGCATAGTTGCGTTTTATTGTGTCAGGTGATATGCCTTCGGTCCTGGCTAAACTTCGGGCGGCCGGATGCGTGCTGGTGTGGCAGTAAGAGGAGGGTCATTATAGCCACATATGCTTCTCCCGATGGCAGCAGATAGCGTTGTTCCGGCGCTTTCCAGATGTCGTTAATGTAGACGGAACGCACGCAACAAACCGTTTTGGGTAAGTTTTTTATAGTATCTATTATTTGGCCTGTAGATACAAGCTGTATACTTTCCTGATAACGGACGGTATGGGTACCGGTCGTCCGGTTATGTATGCCTTCGAGGAGAGCGAACAGTTTGCTCCTATGCGTAAACTATTTGACCTATTCAAGGAAATGATGGGAGTGCAGCATGCAGTTAGGACTTTCGTTATGGACAAGCTGGCGGCGCAAATGCGGGCTGCAAGAGTAGTGTTCGGCTGTGATGTGATACTGTGCCATTTTCATGTCAGAAAAGCTATCAGGAAGCACGTATGTATCATGTAATATCCATGCATTTATGGTCATAGACACTCTGCGAACAGCCTGCACATATTTCACCGCATGACCCGCATGGACAACGCCGTACAGTACGTTTTTCGTTTATCGTAATACAAGCACACAGATTCCGCCAAGATCAGCAAATACTGCGCCACACTGACACACGATTTCTATCTTATCTAACGGCCCGCTGGTTGTACATTACCCGAAAATGGGCCGTACACGCACAGTCCGGAATGGCCTACTTTGGTAATGTGACCAACAACCGTCTGGAGAACGCTGACGGCCGCCTCAAAGACCGGGTTCACCACTCCGACACACTGGAGCATGCCATACAAAAGGTGTCCCGGCACGCCGAGTGGCTCATGCGAGAATTCGAGATGCATACGTCGTATCATTGTGACCGACGGCA
>SJOL01006431.1:780595-808213 GCA_004794785.1 Opisthorchis felineus | reverse complement strand
TGTGAAGATTTGGTCAACGCAACCCCTACCAGGCCGGACTCCCGCTTGCTGCTCTCGAGTCAGTGTTTCACGAGCCACCGTAAGGCGACGAAGCACGAGTGACGCCAACAGTCTCGTTACGACCTGGGTCAAGCTGATCCACACTCACTACGAGCCCCTTTTTTGAAAATGGGCACTATCACCGACTCTCCCCAGTTGTCTGGGACAGACTCCTTTTCCCAAATGCAAGCAAACAGATCAGACAAGCGTTAACTGAGGACTTCACCCCCATGTTTGAACAATGCGGGTGGGAGGTCATCCGGACCAGAGGCTCGGTGGCGCTTGAGAGAACATATGCAGTCATAAATCTCCGATGCCCTAGGGGGGTTCCACGTTCACCGTCCAGGATTCTGCGTCACCTGTGGGGTCCAGATGAGTGCCAGCTGGTGGCCATGACATTTGTTGTTCGAAGTGCTCGGCCCACCGGTCGAGGCGTTCTTCTTTATTCGAGATGGTCACTCCATTCCGATCCTTGATGGTTTCGCTCACAGGTGGTTTCCGGGGGCCGGTCGCACGGATCAACTGGAATAATCTTCGGTCGTTACAGGCTTTCTGGGCCTCTTCCATTTCCTTGACTTTCTGTGTCCACCACACTTCACGATCGGCTCGCACTCTCACTTTCACTTGACGTCTGATAATTCGTTAGGTGGGGAGAGGGGGAAGAAAAAGTATGTGAAGGAGAAAGAAGGGAGGCGTAAGCAGTAGCCTGTTTTCGCTTCCCCGCCCTGCTCTATGCAGCAACTAAGGTGACCCGGCTGATGGCACCACATGACGGCCAATGCGGCATGAGTTTGTTTGTGTATGTGCAATTCATGGTTGTACGTAGGCTGGGATACTGCCAGGGTGCCCACACCTAGACAGGAGGACGATTTGGATCCTCAACCAAAGCCTTTGGCTCAAAAGCCTGACCGCAAGGCAGCGGTGTTGGGCTGGAAATGTAAGTACATTACCATTTACGTCGCCACACATGTTACAGCCCCCAACCTGAACGACCAGGAGACTGTTTTCGTCAGACCTCTAACCATTGATCAATCTGGTACGAGAGACTCTGCGAGTGTCGTGCGGACACCCCCCAGTATAGCTCAGTGGGTCGCCGAGGTACACAAACCGTCACACCACGGTAAGATCCAGTCTCTTCGTGACGGTACCGAACCATCTCTGGATTTCCTTCCCCAATTCCTGCCGGATGCAGTTTTTGAAAACTGGGTGAGCGAGGACTTTTTCTGAAACAATAGTTGGCAACCTTACCTTCTATTACGGCACAAAATCTGGTGTAACAGAAGGGGAATTCGCCCACTGACCCAGCGTAGGTGACGTTGATGGTGAATTCGTTAGCCAACGCCTGTCTGAGACAGAGACACGCCAGGTCCCCATGGTGGTTGCACTGAAGGACCCAAAGTACTTCATCTACAGCAAATTAATTAGATCAATAACACTGAATTACCAGTTCCAGCTGGTGTGGTTTCTCCACCAAATCCCTTTCCAGCTCGTCCCACGCACTCTTACTCCGAAGATGGAAAGCAAGACCGGTAGTTCTAGCAGAATTATGAGCTGTCATCATTGACTGGTCGATGCGAATCCAAAGGTACCGAATGTCTTCGGCGGTCACATCGATTTCCCAGAGCAGCTTCTCGTTCTGCTGGAGCAACGCATTGACTCTTGGTGTTTGGAAAATGGGAGCAGATTGTGGGGATAATGTAGGAAACACAGGAATCTCCTGGGAGAAGCTGTTCACCATATACTGTGGCAGACGATGTACCCCCTGATGCATCAAATGTGCGGGTTGATGGGATGTGGACGAGACAGGCTTAGAGTGATGGGGGGCGCGCTGGACATACTAAAGTTGAGTTAGATACATGGGTAAGTTTGTAGTGGGGACCTTAGGAGTCGAGTGGAACAGGGCGTGGAGAGGCACCTGTGAGAAACTTGGGTAAGGTGGGGTGCGTGGTGCCATTAATCTTGGGGTTTTCGGAGATGGGGTAATGGACAGACAGTGGATACGCTCTCTGACGTTCCTAAAAGAAGTCTTCACAACCCGCATGGTAGTCTTAATTGCGGCGAGGAAAGTTGCGATCCATCTGAACGGTCACATTAAAGATGTCCAGGTTAGATGTATATTGGAATTTTTTTTCTCGTGCGCACGTGCTTTTTTAAAATCATATGAGAAGTTCACTCAGTCAACGGGATACCCACCGTAAGTCTGGACTACTTCACACATCAGCTTCATCGACCCTGCTGGTGGCTCCGGTTGAAGTCGCACGACCTCATAAAAGTCCTTGGAGTGGACCTTTGGCCACGTAGCACAGTTCCCACCGATCCATGAAGAACGAAAAACTGCTCACTGCCAATGCCATTTCTCGAAGAAATTTACTAGACTATATGCCTAGAAACAACAGGACAGTTAGTGTGAGCTTTACAATGTGGAGTGGTTACTGTAGTGCGACAAACTAAATAACAAGGAGGATATTAGAGTGTAATAATGGAAAAATTACAAACATTTGATTATGTGGAAGCATTGCGCAAATGAGAGGAGACAGCTGCTTACAACTGTTGACAATCTGTTAACCACTAAAATGTTCAGCGCAAGAGAACTAATGGAATGGGCGAATTGGGGTAAAACAGAGGAAGAAATGGGACACAGTTTATTGTGCAGCCAGCC
This sequence comes from Opisthorchis felineus, assembly GCA_004794785.1. Taxonomy (NCBI): domain Eukaryota; kingdom Metazoa; phylum Platyhelminthes; class Trematoda; order Opisthorchiida; family Opisthorchiidae; genus Opisthorchis; species Opisthorchis felineus. The sequence goes on along the minus strand of SJOL01006431.1, from coordinate 805,515 downwards.
GTGTCCAGATATTCCACCCCTGTTACAATTCATGGAAAGTTATCAACCAATACAAAATAGAAGAAGCTCTTGTTTTGTGACACACGTTTCAAAGGGAATCCGACATCGCAATCTGCACAGTTTCGTAAGGCGTCTATGAAGTACGGTCCTGACTCCTGCAGCATACGTGAAACTTTGAACCATCCACTTCAGAGTGAACACATACGGCTCATAAGGGAAGGCTGAAAATTCGTTCAGAGGGTCGTGAGACAAAACGTCGTCCGGGAAGTGTTGCAGACAATAGACATTGTATACCATCTCCCACAACCCATCGTTTTTGGAACTTGTTAACAAAAGCAGCAATAATTGTCCTGAAAAATTAAAGCGGGAGATACAAAAACGACGCTGGGAAATCATATGCACATAAAAATAAATCTATCAGATTTTGATACCGTTCTTGTGCAAGAATGCCCTTGAAAACAACCGGACCAATGCACAACAATAGTTAGCGAAACTCTATCCCTTTCCACTATTTGTACAATGTAATTTCCCGGCAATTACGCGGAAAATCCACGGGCAGATGTTCACGTATGATTCGAAACATATGGTCTACCCTGTTCGAGACAGCAGACTTGGTTATTTCCAAGGGTATTCTTCCCCAAGAACACTGATGTTGTGCTGTCCATTGTGATGACGATGGTTCGATAACGCGCGGCACCAACTGGCCCAGAAGATGTGCGCGGATCAGCTGGCAGTAAGTTGTGTTTACAATTGGATAAGTTAACCGGTAATAGCAGACTTGAGACATCGGGTGTTTTGTCGCTGTCTCAGACCAAGCGGCCAGGATGGTCACACTGGACCTGTCATCATCGGACTAAAGTTCGTTGACTGTAGAATAAATTACTTCTGTATTTTTAATATATTTCTGCTGTATACCTGCTTCCCGTTCTTTAAGTGTTATAAGTAGTCCGTAAGGGACGACACCGGATCAGCCAAGTTACCGATAGTCCTGGAACGGCCGTTATATTCATCATCGCGTTCGCATTTGCACGCGTAACTGGATAGCCTAGCGCGAACGTTGTATGAGGTAGCGCCTGCCGTATTTATTGAACCATCTCCACAAGCGGCCAGAAGGTAGATGTGCAGCTACGTGTAAAGATTTGGTTACCAGACCTTACTCGCTGGAACGGGTCCGAGGATTTGCAAGCATAAACATATGGTTACGAGAACAGGTCGTTACGTTGCAGTTATGCTGCGGTTGTTAGCCGTAAAAACGTGTTTACAAGCAGTTAAACGACCGCTCATTTTAACTACCCGAAAACTGTTCTTCACGCTTATTTAACCGTAAAAGTCGGTTAAAAATGGTTAAATAACCGTCAGATAACCAGGTTAGGAAGAACTATGTTATGACGCAGTTATTTAACTTCGTTGTAACCGGAAAATGCGGTTATGGAACGGTTGTTTCGTGGCTCCGTATACGGTGAAAATTCGTAATCACATGGTTAAATAACAGTCTAATAACAGTAAAATACGGCTATACGGTGGTTATCTCACCGTTATTTAACGCCGAAATGCGGTTAAATGACGGTATATCACTTGGTCCCAAGGGTCGCATGTAACAAGGTACGGTAAGGGTTGGTTGTATGGTTGCGAGCCATGGCCTCTGCAGACAGATGATATGAAGTGTCTTCAGATTTTTGACCACCGATGCCTCAGTAGTGTTCCTGGTGTCGGATGGCGTCATTGAATTTTTAATGAGATAATTAGAAAACAAGTATTTGGTTTTCAACAGGTACTTCAATCGCGAACAGCATCCAGCACCATCAACTTCGGTGGCCCGGCCATGCTTTACGCATGCCAAAACATCGTCTACCGAGACGAGTGTTGTTCTCTGTGCATCCTTCAGAATGGCGGAAACAGCGAGGTGGACAACGTATGACTTGGTGGAAGGGTGTGAAAGAGATGTGTTGGTGCAGTACGCCTTCCAGAATGGGTTCCTCGTGACCCCTCATGCGCTTGGCTGGAGACACTGCAAGAAATAGCGGTTGATCGGTGTCAATATCGTTCGTGCTTTCAGTTCCTTTCCAGATTGTCTGACTGAGCGCTTGGAGGTGTAGGCACCTTAGAATGCTTGTGATAGCCATCACCAGGTCCCCTTCCTCACCCACTCTTTTCTCTTCTTGAAAAGAAGAGGCTTTAAATATAATTAGATAGACTTTGTGGTTGTACGGCAATGAAACACCACTGTCAGTACTGATGTCGCTGTCTCTGGTGATAATGACGATAATGATCAAAACTTAAAGCGATACTGATTCCTGCACGGTCTGTCACAGTGACCTCTGGTTCGCCGGAGTTGCCCAACAGGGAACGAGTGGAGAGTGATGGGGCAGTCAGCTCAGTGACTGTACTTGGATCCCGAATTTTTGTTTCCGACATGCAAATGCATGGGTTTGAAGTAATTCCGTTGTGCGAGCAAAAGCAGCCTGTTGCTCCGCTTACTGCAGGCTGTGAGCATCGCGTCTTGAACACTGATTTCAGGGTGCTCGATTCTACTGGCACCCACTGGTGCACAGGTGTCTCGATGAAGGTCGGTGCAAGACGAATGAGGTCGTCAGTCCTAAAGGATGGGCCGACAAGGGGATTTGTTGACGGGGTCTGGGATGAGAAGAAAAAGTTTTGGAAAGAAAGAAGGGAGAGGTCAGCAGTAGCCTGTTCTCGTCCACCATCCATTTTGTATGCAGCAAGTAGACCCTGCTGATGACAGCACGCCAATGTGGTGTAAGATTATTTCTGTCTGTGGGATTCATGGTTGTACGCGGGCTGGGATAATACCGGGGCGCTCAGCCTCAGGTAGGAAACCGTTTCTCAGGAAAGTGGCCATTAGAGACGAGGTTTCCTTTGCTCTAGGCATCATGGGCTTAAACAAAAGTGTTCTTACGCGGGCCGTCGGCCGATATCTTATGATCGTAAAATGTTTCGATTTTGTTAAAGCCTTCGGTCGAGTCGACCATCTGTGCCCGCTACGCTGCCTCGAAATGTATGAAATCAAGGTTCGTCTCCACTGCGTCACCGACTTCTTATGCGGAGGACAATGGATGGTGTGCGTGAATTGGACACTTTGCGAATGGTAGCCGCTGGCGAGGTGCCGCAACTAAGGGAACCCAATCCTCTACTATTCGCTCCATACAATAATAGTCTAGCGATTATCGCCTCACAACGGGGAACGTTTGCCGGCTGAAACCATGGAGAGGAATTCTCACATCTGAAGATAGCGTCACTCTCCAGAGTCATCATCATCGACAGCATGACATCAGTGTTCAACACCGATGCTTCACTTATCCAGAGTGATATAGACGGTATTCACCGTTGTACGGTAGGAAGTAAGTCTCCTCTCTAACGCCATGAAATTGCTGCACTTTCCAATTGGATCAAGCCCAATCGACAGGCAGTACACATTGAATGATAAGGAAATCACATGGAAAAACTTCCAATCCGGACCCAGGCCTGATCCTTGGATTGGACGTGAAACTTAATGCAGATCCGAGTGTCCGTTCTTCGCTAACTCTTGACTTTGAGAAGTGATCAGAAGAAGTTGTTAAGATCTTCCCGACATACTTTCGGCAACTACTTCAGTGTGTCACATCAACAATCTTCCCGTATACAGCCGGCAAATCAGGGCTCTGGTTCAAGGCCTGGTAACCAGGATGGTAGCCTCTGGAATTACACAGCGTTATACTCAGTTAAGACTATTCTCACTTTATCGTACAGCTGAAGATGACCTCATTCCGGTTCACGAGGTACTTCATCTCTGAATGTATCCGCCTCTGCACCCTTGTCCTAAGTAACGGATCAGAAGAGTACACGTGCTCATCCCTACTAGTTGGCATTGGAACGAACGGTTGACCTTTCACGTGCATACCGTTTGTCACGACCAGTACTTATGCTGTGAAAATAACTAGCAGGCAGGTCTCCAGTTGCTTGCAACTTTTAAGGCTTAGCTGAACAAGATACGCTGAAGAGAGCGTGAAAACCAACCATAGAAGCGGGTGAACCTACCTGGATATGTAGTCGGACGGCCAATGTCGACGCAGCGTAGCTGAAGCCCAAATAGACTAACCGTCCGTCCACTTTAACCCTAATTTGAGCTTGAACAATCCATTTGGCCATCTGCTACTTTCCATTCGGACTGTCGGCCCTTGACAAAAACGTGGATCGTGAATATAGAACTCCCTCCAGCCTCAGAAGTGTTCGAATGTGTGATCACTCAGATTATACCTGTTCCTGACTCCAACTACCTTCAACTTACCGCGTCCAAGAGTGGCTCCGAATTTAGCACTCAATGCCTAACCCACTTGCCTCTGTCTCGGAGAAAACGACCACTCAAGAGAACTGGGGCACGTCGATACTAGCGCCCATCTTCAAAAGGGTACTCGCAATGAATATAATTAACACAGAAATGTCCGTTTAGCAAGGCTTCTGGAGTCATTTATTGTTCACCCTAAGGCGACGCGTGAAACTTTAACCTGTGAGCATCAGACGGAATTTCAGAAGGATAGAGGCTGCATCAACCACATCTTTAAACTTCGTCAGGTCTGTGTGCCATACGTACAGACGACCCACAGTATTGGTGTTCCCTCGCTTCAGGGGTGCTTTCCATTCTGTCAGTCGTTCCATGCTCCCGACCCCAGACGTTTTTAAGCAACCTGGTTTCACATACTTCCGGGTGTGCGAAAGTGTACGAGGGATTTTGTGAAAGCTTCTCTCGAAAAAAAACTATGTTCGGCGGGTATTTCCACTCTCCATTTCATTCAACTTCATCGATAAGTTGCGGTGGTCGGGCCATGTGCTACGCACATTGTATCATTGTCTGCCGACAGGAATGTTGTTCCCCGTGCCTTCTTCAGAATGGGAAAAACTGCGAAATGCACGTGTGACTAAAGGATGTGAGAGATATTACATGGAGTATGTTGGGGTGCTCTGCCTTAGAGGATGGGGTCCTCTTGATCCCGCGCTAGGCTGGAAAGCCTGTCAGAAGTGGCGGATAACCGATTTTCAGTGTCTTTCAGAATTGTCCGGTTGGGCGTTTGGAGGTGTAGGAACCTCAGAATGTTTGCGGTAGGCCAACACATGGCCCTTTCCCCGTCCACTCTTCTCTCACTTATTGCTGTAAATATAATCAAATAAACTCTAGTTGTACGGCAGTAAAACATCACTGTTAACCCTGATGTTGCTGTCCGGCGAATAAAATTATGACTGTCGTCTTTTTGTTTTCCTTGTGTTCAGAGGGACTTCCGAGTTCACTCTCCCGTGTAATTTCACCTCTTCGTCAAAAAATAGTTCCACTTCTGTGTGGCTGGCAATAAACTGAAGATTCCTTTTACAAACATGTTCCAGCGTTTGCTGAGCCCTGTTTCCCATTATTCAATTTCTTATCTTTCGTTTGACTTTTCTCATTTTCTGGTTGCAGTTCCTACAGGTCGATGGTGCATTTTTGCGTCCGAGTCAGTCATCTGCATCAGAGCACAAAAGTCGTAAGTTTTCTCCCACTCAACCAACGGTTTTCTCACTTAGAAGGAGATCAAAGCATTCTTCCACCCCTTACATGTGACTGATACTCAATTTTTCAAGAATGGTAGGTTGTTCTCGATTCCGATACTCACTCAAGGGTTCACGTAATCCACTGTAAATAGGCAAGGCTTTGGTCTATTTTCGACAAAAGGAAGATTGTGCAAAGGCGCTGAAAAAGCAAGGTTGCATTCATGGCAGAACAATCCTTCTGACTCCCTGGGAAGCCAAACCCAACCAACGAGGTGCTAAGAACAAGGAGAAAGTTGAGTCTGCTCAACCGGCTCCGTGGCCAGTTAAAAGTCGGGAAGAGTTGGAGGCTGCAATCAGAGAGGTAATTCTGCTCTGTTCCAATTAACTTTCTCTTCAAGTCTGGACGCTTGTTTGTGCGGAACCTCTCTTTTCAGTGTACCGAACAGGATCTGGAGAAACTGTTTTCCAAATATGGTAGGATATCCTTTTGTCTGACCAACATCTGCTCTCAGGCTCTTTGAGTGATATTCACTTGTCGTATGATATGAGGCAGCAAGTATCCAGAGGGTTTGCCTTCGTTACTTTTTTGTTTCCAGCGGAAGCTGTCACAGCCTTTCAGAAGTTGGACAAGACCGACTTCATGGTAAGCTTATGGATGTCTTACCTATCACTTTGTGGCATCTCGACTTCCCTTGTCTAGGCTTGAGCAACGTGGCAGTATCCCAGCCCTCGTGCTTCCTTCAGGCGGCATGATAGCGAGGCGCTGAAAAGGTGTTAGAGCTGAACGATTATCCCCTTGTAGAGAGATAACCAATGAACGGGACACTGTCATTTGAGTTATCTAAGTGGTTGGGGTTGTGGCTGCTGAACAAAAGCGCTGTGATTCGTGACTACCCCTGTCATGGCTGTTCCCGTTTAGGCCGGGTAGCACCTTGTCCGTCGTGCTTTACCCTCATGTTGTAGAGCTGGCTCAGTGGTTAAGGCGTGAACTTACCGAACGGAAGGTTTGTGGTTCAAACCTAACTGCGGAATCTCCGCTGCTCTTACCTATGTTTAGGCAACCTGGCAGTATCTCAGCCCCCCCTTCAGACGGCATGGCAACTTGGCACCGAAAGGATGTTATAGCTGAATGACTAGTATTTATTCAACGACCCTCGTGTTGTACTAAAACGACTTTGGCGTGGAAGTATCGAACCGTACGCAGAATGCCTAGCCACGTTTGCTTTGCTATCTACCTATATAAACTACTTCTAAAGTCATTGTCGAAATTTCATGTGTCCAACGGGATTTTCGCGTTTCATTTATGACAGTTTCCCGACCTCACTCAAATATCTGTCCTCTCACAATTTCATGATCTATACTATAATGCCTACTATCACCATAGTCACGTCTTTTCCCAGTCACTTAGATCCAGGATCTGCCAAATTCTCAATTGTTTCTCTTATGGTGTAAAACATCAAGAATTTGCATATTTTTAGAAAAGACTGCGGTTGTGCTACTCACTAGTTTTTAAACCGTCCTAAAGTATTTTTCCGTGATTATTTGCTAGTCCTCACGCCCCATGTTTGCGGCGTTTTCACTCTTCCTACTCAGGGTAGACTACTCCACATACTTCCTGGTGAAGACCCACCAGAAAAGAAGTCACCCGAGCAGGCATGCCCCGAAGGTCGTGACAACAGGCAAAATAAAAACCACTTGTCAGAATTTCAAACGACCCGGTTGCAGGAACTCAAAGCTTCGGCTGGCACAGCTCACAACTGGAATACGCTATTTATACGACCGGACGCTGTCGCCACGTACTTGGCAGCAAAATTCGGTCTGACAAAGGTACAGTTCCATTTTTTCTCAGCCGCGTTTGCTTCCATACCATATGGTTTTGTGCCAACTAACTTTGCACTCAGTGTTATTTTTCGCTTTACGCACAACCTGATGGACTGTCTCATCCATCATTTTTCCGCGGCTTGCCTCTTGTGGCCGTTCGCATGTGACACCGGTCAGATTGTGGTTAGGCGTGCTTAAGCCAGGTGGCATTGCGAAAGGCCCTGCAACTCGTTGAGTGCCAATGGCGGGCATGAGAACGCAGATTGAGCATATTCCGATATTGAGTTTAAAACAATCGTATGATGGTTGCTTTCATTGGTTTCCCACGTTCCCGCACCAATTCGAAGTAAATTTGGACGATTTACGGGGAAACCCTTCGCATGAGCATGCTTTACAACACCATGCCACCGTCTGGTGGAACCAAACACTCCTGACTGCGGGGTACTGTTATGGAATGTTAAGTTGACAACTGTTGGTTCGTGACCCAAGCTGTTAGGTTGACCTCGACGATGGACTTCGTACTGGGGAGGTGGTATGGCTGTTGCATTCTGAACACACCTTCTGTAACCAACATGACGCCAATTTTGTTTCACCACCGTCGTCTTGAATACACAATTCAAGCTTATCTTTTCCCTTCATCTCATTAAAGGAACAAGTTTTGGAACCATCTGAACGTGGTTCCGTTGCCGTGCGATTAGCCCATGCAGAGGCTCAATTGGTTTCAGAAATGCGAGAGTTCCTTGAAAAGCATGGAGTTAATTTAGATGCCTTTGACGACCCCGAATCCAGTGAAAAGTTGCAATCTGGTCGCCGTGATCGTCTAGAGGCCAAAGCTGCTGGCACCATGAGACAACTATCGGGGACTGCTTTCCTAATCAAAAATTTGCCGGCTGGAACAACTGCGGTGGAAGTTCGAGATCTACTGAACCGTTACTCCAAGTCTGCGAGACCGGAGGATTCCCAAACACTCACAACGAGCCGCATTCGGCCAAAGTCAGTTATTGTTCCTCCCCTGGGCATCACAGCAATCGTGGAATTTCCTCTACCCCAACAGGCTCGTCTGATGTACCGTTACCTGGCATACGAACCTGTGAGTAGTAAGCTTACGTTTGTGTGTTTTGTGCAACGACCTTTTCGTTTCAGTAGTAATAAACAACGCGTGGCTGTTCTGCTTGGCTTACGTGTGAGCAAGAAGGGTTTTCAGCAACCTTATGAGTAGTGCATTACGTCTAAGAATATACCCTGTTCTGTAGAAGCGGGCAGAAGATGGAACAAACACTAACAAACGATACTAACCAATTATCGGAAGGGGAGGGAAACTGCCAAAACGTATCTCAAGGTGGTTGCGCTCCCTCTTGGAAAAACAACTGACCACTTCTGTCTATTCAGGCTCCTGCTCATTCCACCGGTTCCTTTAGACCAAGAGATCATTTCCGCGCACAATAAATGGCTTTGTATTTCGCACACTTGTCAATATATTCCCAGTGTGGTTTTGTTTACCATCGTTTGACGAATGAGATGTGGCTGACCCTCATATGGTTCCTGTTGCGGATTACTTAAGTTCCTTGTAGTAGAATACCACCTACTATTAAGAAACTATTTGTGTTTTTCTATTCAGTATAGGGACAGTATCCTCTACCTTCAGTGGCTACCGGAGGGGGCCTTGAAAGACCGCTCAGACGCGGTTTTGGAGCCAACTGGCGATGAAAAGGGGCGATCGGAGAAGTCCAAACGAAAGCGGAAGCGAGCACACGAAACAGCCATGGATCCCACTGCAACTGGAAACGAACCAAGGTAGGGCTTTGGTTTCCAGATAGTTTGGAAAACAAACTTTCCCGGAAGAGTTACTACTTCGTTGGTTCTTCGCCTCTTTCATTTATTTGGGAGTCCCAAAGCTATTTTTACGCATTTTCGTTGAAGACCCATCTTGATAGGCGATTTTTCAGAACTGAAATTCTGGTTCATTTCATTCTCTCATCGTTGGTCCACGTGTGTGGCATTAGGTTGAGTTGTCCATACATGTGGGGCAAGACGAGTTCATGTTCATTTATGCCAATCCGTGTACCACATCCACAGATTCTGTGGGGCTCTAAACGCTTCCCTACCATTGCACCGATACATCCGAATCAACAGGAGTTTTTCGCTGCGAATATTGGTCTATGCTTATGTAGTATGCCTAGGTTGTGTGGGTAAGCAAAATGTTTTCCGAAACTGCATCAAATGCCTATCAGGCCAATACTACTTGCTGAATGTAGAGTAGTTATGGGACGTTGTCGACTTTTGAAAGTACAGCCAACCGACAACAGGGCTTGAAGCCATTTCGGTTCTACCGCCAGACTGCATTATTCGGACGTTGCAGAACCTCCTTCTGCACACCATTCTTTGATCATGGCTATCAGTTTTCCTGATATTTTGGTCCACCTAGAGAGGTTCTGTGCTTCGAACCCACCCCCGAGATCTCGGCCGCTCCTGTCTAGGCTTTGATAACCTAGCGGTATCTCAGTCCTCGTGCTTCCTTCGTGAGGGATGGCGGCTAGGCACCGAAGGGGTGTTACAGCTGAACAATATTTTAGTCAAGCCACATTGGAAGTGAGAATAAGTTGGACATGCAACCCTTTTACCTTCAGCACGGCCTAAAAGTTCTATCTCGTGTGTCCACTGGAAACCGTATTGAGAGTATATAAGATGGTGGTATATATTGGTGAAATAACCGACTGCGGACCAGTTGGGATTTTGATCGCAAGCTTCATCAGTGTTCAAATATTAACCAGTCCATGACTCTCTCTCTCCCTCTTGGAGTCGGAATGAGCAGCCTGATTCGTAGTCAACTCGTGGTACGTCCGGGCTTCTTAAAGACCAACGTGGTTCACACACAGTCATCTGGCTGGCAGTGGGTTTACAGAACTATAGATGGCTACCAATCTTCTAGGGGTAAAGGTTTGGAGGCCACTGTGTGACTACCTTAGGACAACTAAATAGCCTGTCCTAACTTGTGACCACTTGTTGCTAGTTGATTTGGTCTCCTAGCCTGATCTTATCTGGCGTCGGGAATAGGGACTTTTCCGGAGATAGCGTGACAATGTTGAGTAATTCGTGTTCATAGGTGCTTCCTCACGTGAGCGTTGGCCACGTTTGGAAAATAAAATTATCTTGAACGCATACAAAAGCGGTTTTCCTGAAAAACCAGGGCCCTTCATTAAAGTGCGTGATGTGAAGTCAAATATTCTTGAAATAGGCAGTCGCTTTTTCAATCGAACGTGTGGTGAACCCTGGAAGATCCCCAAAATCATTTGTTAATATCTGTCCGAACCAGAACCTTGTCCACCTGGAATACGCAGACGACACTGTTCTCCTTTTCGAGGAAGTACGGGAAGAACAAGCATTATTAGAAAAGCCGGTCATTCAGCCTCCTCGGTTGAATGTGTTTACTGCTCACAATTGGAGAGTCATGCTGCCTGACTCACAGTCATGCCTCTAAGCATTCAAGGAGTGACACTCGAAGTTGTGGTACACTAAACGTATCCGTATCAAAGGCCAGAATTGCGTCTGCCAATTTTTGCCACTTTTTGCATCAAGATGGCATATCGCTGGGTCCTAAAGGACGCGCGTGTCAGACTACAATACAGGCTGTATTGTCGTACGTCTGCGATACTTTACCATTTCAGGTGGATAATATGAAACATCCTCAGGTCTTTCGTTCAGCTGTTGCACCCTTTCGGTGCCTAATTGCCATGCCACCAGAAGGAAGCACGAGGGCTGGGATACTGCCAGGTTGCCCAAGCCTAGACAGGGAAAGTCGAGAGGCAGAGGTCGGGTTCGAACCATCGACCTTCCGGTCAGTAAATTCGCGCTCTAACCACTGAGTCATCTCGCCCCCTCCCCTCAGGTCTTTGATCATGGATGTCTCAGAACTATAGCTGGATTCGACTGAAACCAGCAAATTCGTAATAAGCTTATTAGGAAACGGGTCTCTGGTGATGCAGGCGGTATTGCACTCAAAGAATACATCCAACACTGCATCCTAAGGTGGCTGGACAATATGTTGCGCCTGTCGAGAAGTGTTGTTTTTCGTGCCTACTTTGGAGTTGCGGATTCCTAGAGGTGGACAGAATTTGACATGGCAGAATTGAATGAAGGATGTTACGAAGCGTTTAGGTGCTGTTGGTGCTGTTCGCCTTCCTGGATGGGGTCCACGTGGCCCATCCTTGTGCTTGGCTGGAGTTAGTGAACGATATGGCGGCTAACCGATGTCAATGACGTCCGTGCCGTCAGTTTCTGTCCAGATTATCTGACTGACTGAGTGTTGGAATTGCAGCCATCTCGGATGTTTGTGGTAGGTCAGCCCTAGCTCCCCTCCCTGTCCCTTTTTCCTCTTTCCATGATAAGACTTTATCCAAATATATTTACATGATTGTCTGGCAGTAAAGCACTAATGTTCTCCTCTGGTGTTACTGTCAGTGATAAGTAAGAACCAAACATGTGACACCTTGGTTCGTGAAACTTACTAAAAGAAACTGTAGGGACCTATCAGAAGCAGCCACATCAGAGAGCTGGTCGCTGCAGAGATCTTTTCCCCAAATTTTTGTCCTGTATTTTGTAGATAGATGATCCTATCTCTTCGTGTCGAGTTAACTGATCGGATTCTGCTGGAGAATACGACAGTCTGGTGTAACAGGCTACCTTAACTCCCCGACCTCAGTTCCCTATCTTACAGCTTCGCAGGTGAACGGATCTGCTGGAAACGATTTCCAATTTTACACTATCAATCATGCCCCCACATGTACCTCGTATTTCTTTTGCTATCATTGTGTCCTAGGATTAGGTCAGGGCTGGGATCCTTGTATCTGTAAGTGGCTGTAGTAAACCGGAGCTATAATCCCCATGAACATGCGTGTTTGACAAAATGTTGTATGACCTTGTTAGGAATTATGAATAGTACGCACTTTACGACATCTAAATGGGAACAAAACCCGGGTAATGTGGGCCACCCTATTTCACGGCATTCCCCTTGATCTGGTTGAAATATCACCTACTCATAAAACACCCAACACCACCAGCTGCGGTGCCTCGGCCGTGTTCTACGCATGGCGAGACACCGTCTACCGAGACCAGTGTTGTTCTCCGTGCCTCCTTCAGGATGCCGTAAACCGCGATGTTGACAACGTATGACTTGGTAAAAGGGTGTGAAAGAGATCAAGAGTTTAGTTGTTGTTGGTGCGGTCCACGTTCCTGGATGGGGTCCCCGTGCCTTTCCCTTTGCTTGGCTAGAGATATTCCAAGAAATGGCGGCCAGTCGATGTCAGTGGCGTTTGTGCTGTCAGTTTCTTTCCAGGTTGTCTGATTGAGCGTTTGGAGGTGCAGGCACCTCAGAATGCTTACGATAGACCAGCATCAGGTCCCCCCCTCACCCACCCTTTTATCTTTTTTTTGCAATTCGAGGCGCGAAGTCTGCTTGTGAGGCAGTGAAGCATCAGTGTCGACACTGACGTTGTTGTCCCTGATGACGATGAGTACTCACAAACTGGCAGTGGGCTTTCGAAGTAACGATCACTCTAAGGGCATGTCGGCCCATTGAATTGAAGCATGCATTTGCCAGGACTGTATCTTGTGTGAGTACGAATATACTATGGTGGAAATGTATATTCTTCGACAGCCCACGACCGGTTTCGTCCTTCTTGGGGCTCATCGGGTAGGCGCAGTCCCCGAGTTTCCGTCAACCTTATGTTCTACTTGAAACCAAATTGCACGCAATTTGGCGAAATACACTCATTTGCAAACAAGTTTGGTTTTGTGAGACTCACCTTGAACCCATACTTTCTTGAAAACATCACAAACGAGAGATTCAGCTGGGTTCCAGGTGAGTCTCTCGCAAAACCAAATTTGTTTGCAAATGAGTGTATGGTGGAAATGCTTGTGACTACACAGTGGATGTATTAGATGAAACTGCCGCCACAGAGGATTTGGAGAAACAAATGACCACCATTGAAACGCTACCAGCAGGCCTGGACGAACAAACTAGATTACCGACCGACCACTTCTCTAACAGATATTGTAGGTTTGAGTGCCAGTAAGTCTGAAACGAGTGTGCTTTATTAATGGGTTTCCGGTGCATTACTCGACTGCCTATCGTATCTAAATTTCACGGCTCTTCCCGTAGTTCATATTAGAAACAAGCGATACGATTCCGATGCAAAGCTAGCATTATTTTACAGTGTTTAATCCAAGGAGTTTTTTAATACACACAGAATGTGCAGTTCTGTTCTCCTTTCCTCTTACTTTCCTCTTTAGAACAACACAGGACGAGTTCGAGCTCATCACCTCTCTCCCCTCGGAAGACACGGAGGCCGAAACAAACAGCCATCGACAACAACGTCCTCGGACCACATCAGATGAGTCTATGGACACTGACTACGCCTACCCAGAAGAGCCTGCCAAACCTAAGGCTCGTAAGTACCAGAACAAAAAGGACCGCTTAAAACAACAGCTTCAAGCTTCGGATGGTGCACCCCAAAGTGAAATCAATGAAGTTTCTCCGGATGTCGAGCATCCGTCTTCATCCAGAGAGAAAAAAACGGAACATAAGGAGAAGAGAAAAGAGGACAAAAAGTCTCCAGAGCCTACAAAACCCGTATTGTTGTGCCGTAATGTCTCTTTTCAAGCGACACAGAAAGAATTGACCGAACTGTTCAGTCCAATTGGAGGACTGATCAGGGTTCGCCTTCCCCAGAAACCATCCGGTGGTCATCGGGGTTTCGCATTCTTAGAATTCGCGACAATCGACCAAGCAGAGGTAAGGGTTTTGTTCTGCTCGCACTCTATCCGTTTTTTTAGTATCGGTTTTGTCAGTCCGTTTGTTCTCCCATCTTGATTGAGTAAGAGACTTTGACCTCATCGTTCATGATTCGAGTTCCTCCAGGTCACTCCTATTTTTAACCTGACTAACAGTAATCAGTTCGTGCTTCGCACTAGTCACGTGGTAGCTATGCTCCGAAGGAAGTCATATCTGATTGATTTTCTTCGGTCCCGAGAATCAGGCCAGTGTTGACAGAGTTCTGTCCCCAGTCCCACATACGTGAGTAAACACCGCGTTAACTCATAGTCATCTCAGGGTAATAGTAAAGTCTTTGGTCATGATATAGAATCCGGAAGACCGCGTGCTCCTTAAGTGAATCCAACGAATGGAATGGTGTTCCAGTTAAATCGTTTGCGCATGCAAGGGTTTGGAACTAGGTGCTGATCTGCCCATCCTCCGCCAGAGGTTGATCATGTGGATCAAATGAGCTCGACGTAGCTCGATGGTTAAGGCTCCAGCCTACTGACCGGAGGGTCCGTGATTCGGACCCAACCCAAGCATGTGAACTTGTCCTGTCTTGACTTGGGCAAACTGGCAGTATTTCAGCCCTCGTGCTTCTATCGGGTGGCCTGGCAGTTAGGGACCGAAAGGGAGTTACAGCTGAACGATTATTGTGTTCGTTATATTTATTGAATGTCACCCAAAGTCCCTATTGAGGACTAGGGTTGTCACACCCTCTTTAGCACACACGAACTGACCGGATACTCATACGACATTGCGTTGCTTCAGGAGCCTGCAAAGCAATCTTACATTGCAGATGTATATATGCGAGGTGACAGGAATACGTTGCTCGCCGTGTATATTTACAGATGATTACTTTACCAAAACGATAATTGCTTTAAGTACGCGCGTGTCGTTCCGATAGACCACTGTTAGATCCTTATTGAAGGCAACATTCGACGTGTAAAGCACCGTTTAAGAATTCGTCTCATCTTCGCCTGTGACAGCTCTATCGATTGCAATGTGGGTGTGTTTGTGTACTGGCTTTTCCGAGCCTACGTCAGTTATGTTCCCCCACACTTCCCTCACCCTTCCCAAGTCACTCTGTCTTACTGGATGCCTTTTTGCTTTTAGTCCAAAGACCATATTATGGAGTTCCCCAGCCCAACTTCTTCCAGGACTTGGGTTAACACGCTTTAACGTGTTTACTCTGCTTACTTCTTGTGTGTTTTATTCAGAGAGGATCTCTGATCATCCAGTCCTCTGCAGACCATGCACTGCGTAGCAGTTAAATAGCCTATTCCCTGCCTTTCGATCGTTCCATGGTTAGAACCATTCCATGGCACACCATCAGGCAGAAAGCACTTGATTTCGAACTCACCCTGCATCATAGTTTCTACCCGCATGCTCTGTCTCAGATAATGCGCCCTTGTCCGCGTCATGGATTAGCGTTTCTTCGACTGGTTTAATCAAACAGTATCGTTCGGCAGCTCTGTCCACCCTAACGCAAGTTTTGCTACGGGAGAGCGAAACCAAAGGTCTTTGGTCAAACCTCTGTTAACAACTCTCGGCCATCACTCGTTGAAGCACTACACCGTTATCGTATCGCTACCCCCATTGCCAATGCATAGCATCCAGCGACCACGTAATGCCTGTGACATTTCAAACTCAACTTCGGACTCGTGTCATTCCCGGTGTGCTTTAGCTTTTCGACAAATCTGTTTCTGGATTCACGAGTGAAGAAAATGATCTATTTGAAAGAGAAACTAAAGGCCCTGATGACGATCTACCGTTCTCTAATGCAGACGGATCTGCTTGGCTTACACACTCCATCCACAAGAGATTTAAGTGTAAGTCGACACACGGTATAAGAGGCCCATTGGTATCACGTTCAGCTATGTGAAGGGTAATGTGGTAGTGAATACAATAAAGTGAATAAATTTCAGAAACCGAAATGGCTTTATGAAGAAGATAGTTGGATGTCCGGACCGTGGGTATTACAGCTGAACAGTTAGGAGGCCCAATCTAATTTACGGTCGGAATAAATCATTTGCAGTGAGAGCAACCTTATGAGGAGTGTATTACGTCTATACATGTACCGCGATATCTCGAATATCGTACCAACTGAAACATGAGGCGGCCTTGTGCAGCACATTCAGTTGCTTGAAAACATCATAAACGAGAGATGCAGCTGGGTTCCAGGTGAGTCTCCCGTCAAAACGAAATTGGTATCCAGATGAGATGTGTTCGCCAAATTGCGTGCAATTTGGTTTCAAGTAGAACATAAGGTTGACGGAAACTCGGGGACTGCGCCTACCTGATGAGCCCTAAGAAGGGCGAAACCGGTCGTGGGCTGCCGAAGAGTTTTCAGCAACCTTATGAGTAGTGTATTACGTCTACATAATGTATCGCGAAACCAGATTGGTATGCAAATGAGTGTGTTTCGCTGAAGAGAGGAACAGTGTTCGCTAATACCTAACTGGTCAAAAGACTAGATTTCAAGAACTTCCGCTTTCCTTGCCTACATGTGTTTCGGCTGTCCAGTGAGAAGCTGATTATTCTCGTTCAGCGCTTATGGTCAAGGCTCAGTCTCGCCACCGTGCAGACAGTACTAAATGGTCCCGTCACGAAAAGACGGGATCTTACCGTGGTATGGCGGTTTGCGTACCCCCGTGACCCATCGAGCTGTACTGAGGGATTTCCGTAGGACACTCGCAGAGTTTCTCATACCGGGTTGGTCAATAGTTAGAGGTCTGACCGACACAGCCTCCTGGTCCCCCAGGTTGAGGGTTGAAGCATGCGTGGTGACTTGTTCTCTAAAAATTGTTAATGCACTTGCATTCCCGCCAAACACCGTCGCCTTGCGGTCGGGCCTTGGCTCGGCCTGGGCCTGGGCCCCCTGACAGTATCTCACCCCTCGTACAACCATGATTTCGACAACTAACTGTAATGCCACGTCTACGACAGCGAAGCATGCTGTCTGTATAACACCAGGTAAAACACTGCGTCTTATTGTAGGGTTTGACGGTCTACCGAACTCTTAGAGCTACTGAGAGGAAGGTGTGTCGTTAGGATGACTGTCCAGTTAGGCAATTATAGATAATGTGTCCGTTCTTTTCATCTGTCAAACTGGCAAGTCAGTTATGGGTTCCCCTATCTTTTTTAATCAATGAATCCTAACCGCCGCATCCTGTCGCGCTGCTCTGTCGACTAGTATCTGGCAATTTTTGGTCATGAAGTTCGGTTTTGTATCACCGTCCCTTCTGACTAGTCATTCTCTTATGCCTTTTTCAGATGGCACTGAAAACCCTCGGTAAGGATACACACTTTTTGGGACGGCGACTAAACATTGAATTCGCGCTTGGTTGAGGACGTGCACGTGCGCCAGGATACTAATGTACATTATTCTGTATAAACAAATGAACCTTTTTGCAGCCAAACATTTGGTGTTCTTCCATGTTCGATCGGGTTTGTTGGTAAGTTTTGTCAACGACAACCGTAGACTTGAATGACTGCTACTCACTATCGGGATAGTTTCCATGGGTGGGGGGCACCGGTTTTGTCTTCGGACGACGTATAATTGTCTTATGTTGTGAAATTCGATATCATGGTGTTTGCATGCCAACTCGCCTTGACGAATAGGTGACGTGTATCTGCTCGACGGCTTAAACCAGCGTTCCTCAATTTTGGGAGGGAACGCAACTGTCTGCTATTTTTGTGAAAGTGGCGTAAATCTACGGTTAACTGGGACCCGGTTTTGTATCCTCATTGGACTGCATTTTAAAAGCTCACACACCGACCAATATGGTAAGGCAAGTCAGGCTTTCGATGTAGGGGTCCAGGAAGGTGCACAACCAAAAATTGGCGTAATTCCGGCTCAGCTATGCACCGGCGATTGGGCGACCTTTTTCACTTTTGGACGACAGTGCATTTATTGATTAACTGGTTCCGCTGTACGAAATCAACCTTTTCGTGTGTGTGGCGAACTTTTTCCGGTTATTTGGCGCTGAATAAATAAAACTTCAAGTAATCTGTCTCTAGATTTCTTTGCTACTACAGCGAAATATATAGTCTCCTTCGAAATCCTGAGCTCGATTGATGTGGAAGGAAACCGACAGGCTGAAAAGCTCGATGGCCAGGTTTAATTCTTATGGTCATACCTGCAATCCTCTGGCTGTGACGCTCACGCACACGGGACTGTGCGCCTCGTCTAGACCAACTTAGTAGCACAGCTTCCGGATGCCACGGGGTCTCGTGATCGACAGCATCAATAGGTCGAGCTGCATTCATACCCCCCCCCCAATCTACCACCTGGTCTCCTTCAGTTTCAATCGGTTTCGAATAAAACTATCATGGTCCATCGGTTGACAGAGAGAGCCTTATATGCTCGTATCCTAGACGCGTATCATGTGACTCGATATGCTGATGGGTGGCATGAGTTACTAAGTTAAATGGAGGTTAAATCAGAGTTTCCAACACCCATAATCCTAAGAATATGCATGAATGAAATGAAACGTGCCCTTTCTGTTTTTTCATTAGGCTCACTTTTCCCCTCGTAGAATTAGAGTAGAACTCGACCCTATCTTAGTTAGGAAAACACTCAAAAAGGCGTCATTTGGTCGTTGTTTGTGTGTGCGTGTTTATCTCTTACGTAGAACATCATCATAATTGTTCATTTGAGTTTGGAACACACATTGGGACGTATTCAACATGCTTTCATCAGATAATGATCGAATTGTTGAAAATCTGTGGAAAATATGCACACTTGTTACGGAAATATCAAGTTTGCAGTTCGTCGTCGTCATGATTATCTGTACATGATTGTGTTCGTTAGATGTGGTTTGAAATTGACCTCAAGCGCTGCACGATCCAGACAGGTTCAGGACGTACTTGTTTCTTGGTCGATCAATGGTAAGCGGGTGCACCGTACCGCATTCAAACGAAACCCCCATCAACCAATAACTGCTGCGGGTGCGTACGGTGGTGGGGGAGACGGTGATCTAGGATACAGTTTTGTCATAAAATGGTCATCCGATATAAGATTTTCGCAAACAGCGTAAGTGGGCTGGGAATCGAAATGTAACTGGGCCGTTTGTAATGTCAAGACTTCCGGGTGAAATTTCAAGTGCTTTTGTGTGATTATTGATTTTCGTTTAGAATGGGGCAAATGGTCAACTGGGTCAGTCGTGTCGCTTGTTCTGTCCGATATGATGCTCACTATACTGTTTTTCTTTTTACAGGTAACCATGTTTGACACATCCGTTGATGAGCCATGTGGCTGATTGGTCGGAAACACATTCCTGTAATGCGTATCCTGTTCCGAAGGGCCGTAGGAATTGTTTGGTTTGAAGCCTTGCTTATCGCAATTGATGGTCATATATCGATTTCCCTTAACACGTGACCTATAATTTGATATCAGTAGTACAAGACCACATAGA
Organism: Opisthorchis felineus; assembly: GCA_004794785.1. Classification (NCBI taxonomy): domain Eukaryota; kingdom Metazoa; phylum Platyhelminthes; class Trematoda; order Opisthorchiida; family Opisthorchiidae; genus Opisthorchis; species Opisthorchis felineus. The sequence goes on along the minus strand of SJOL01006431.1, from coordinate 785,946 downwards.
GATGCAACGATTGTGATGGGAACTGTGGTGGCAACGATTGTGAAAAGGGTTACCACGTGAGTGGTCGATTGTTGTGACTGCGTAACGTTACGCAAATGTTGCGTCTTTCGGGTACAGTTCTGTCCGGAAAAACACTGCGCTGGTTCTTGGGGGGTTTCACAATGCTTCCCGGTCCATCCTGCAGGGCATAGACATTGATACGTCCCAGGTAAATCTCTACAACCTGCTCCGTGTTCACACAGTGCTTGTCCGGTGAGTCGTGGTATTTCGGCACATTCGTTCACGTTCTGTCGACAGGTTGGGCCACTCCAGCCGAAAGGACAGTGGCAACTGAAATGAATGCCCCCTTCAAGACATTCGCCATTATTTGCACATGACATTTCTTGACATGATTGCACAGGTATTTGACAATGTTCTCCAGTGAACCTTGGTGGGCAGATGCATTGATATCCGTGACGCATATTGACACAACGTCCACCTGTGAAAACAAAAATAGGGAATTTACATTGGATAGTAGAACCGCGTTCCAACAAACCTCCCGCGTGGACCAAGTAAACCTCCGCAACGCTGTCAGCTAGAGTTTACACCATAAAAATAGTGCAAACACTAGATACCACGGGAAGTTTGTTTAGGGGCAACAGTTTGTAATTTTTTTATGTCGGTCCTGTCTAGTTTGGTGGCGAGGTTCTCCATATTTACTTGTCGGAGTAACTGAAGTGCTGGTGCGGACCAACTGCCGCCTTACAAAGCGCGAAGTTTGCTGCACCTTCGTTGCGACTTAGCAAAACATAGGCGGTTCGCTACTTCCGGCGTGTGGTTTCACCTTAGCCTGCTTGTTTTCTCTTCATCGTGGGCGCTATCGACTTGATCTTGAATACCTGGTCACGCACCAAATAGTTCAAACGACCAATTGAGAGACCGGTAATCGCAGGTACCAATGTTTTGTATGTGTGTGAACTATCTCAGTCGGGATGTGAAGCACCAAGCAATCCAGAAAATCCACACTGTCGATAACACACCGGATCTCCTAAATGAATGACAAATGTCTAAATCATTCCCGCGGATTTCAAGTGTATACTGAGGAAACGGCTTGATGGCACTTCAGTTTTCTCGTGCTTTTATGGTCTGGTATGAAGCCACTAATTTTTTGTGCTTGGAGCACCCTCGCCTTCTCTGACCCTAGGGTAGGAAGGCTGGATGATTTTATCGTTGCTTTAGTTCCTTTCTTTCTCTGGTTAGCTCGTCCAACAATTCTCCTGGCTTAAAAAGGTTTTAGGTGGGACACATGGTAGTTGATGATGTCTCTCGTTTCGCATATCTTCAACGCGTAAACTGATCTGGAAATTCATAAGTCCACTGAGTATATATTGCAAAATCGCGGGCGAGTATATCAGAAGGCATACCATTAAAGCATTGTTCTCTTTCACAAGCGTTCAGCTCCTGTTCGCAATTGCCCCCATAACGTCCTGGTTCACAAAGACACTTGAAACCCCTCGGTTGACCTGATGGTTGAAGCCTCATTGGGGTTCTGAGGTCGTGTTTCTCATGATCGAATCTCGCTGTGGGTATACATTCAGACAGTTCTCCAATACATGGATTCTGGTTGCAGTCGGTTTGGTTGAATTGGCATTGAGAACCGTAGTGTCCTTGGTGACATTCGCACTGACCGTCGGGCTGGGAACGAAACATTGTAAGTAGCCGTGTGTAGACGACTTAACACTAAAATATACGTGATAAGGGTAGTGACTCTGTAAACCTGTATATCCGATATTTGAACACCGGGTGGTGCTTTGATGCGACGTCAGTTTTCCTCTTTAATTATAGCATGGCTTCTTCGAGCAAGACACAACAAACCGTAATTTGGGACACTGGGAGCGTTACAAAATAGGCCCACTGGATAGTTCGTAGTATGAGCAGATTTTGGAATGCTTAATGGATGTTTTGTCCTGTAGGTGAAACCAATCTATGCCAAAAAAACGTAGAAGCGGTTTACGGCTGTTTCTTCCTTATTTGGAATCATCAGTAGTGCGCATCTCATGGGATGCTATCGAGTTTCGAAATCGCGACCCCCCAGCTAAATAGTTTGAACACTTGACCGTTCGGCTACGAGCGGCTGATCAGTGTGATTAGCCCTCCTTAGAATATAACGCCGCTCATCCTTCAATCGCGGGATTAGCCGCTCGTGGCCGAACGGTTAAGTGTTCACACTACTAGCCAGGAGGTCGCGGGTTCGAGACTCTCCGTAGTTTCGCGAGATGCGCACTGCTGATGATTTCCAATAAGGATGAAACAGCTGTACAGTGCTTCTCGGCTTTTCAGCATAGATTGGCTTCACTTACAGGACGAAATCTCCACAAAACGCCATTCATCCTTCAATCACGAAAACCACATCATGTGGTCACTTATTAACTGGCTGCGCCGGTGAGGACTTCTTGGATGGAATGTTCACTCATCAGGTGAATTGTATTCTTCTCTAAGCTAATCGCAGATAGGAGATTTCGTTCTGCCATTGAAGTCAATCAATGCTAGCATTAAAAATTGCGAAATATCTTCACACTACCAACAATCTATAAGTAGCTCAGAGGAATTACTTCACAAGCCGAATGAAGTCTCTTGGGAAATAGTCACTCGTCAATACGTGAGAATGTGATGTGGTTTCTATGATTGAAGAATGAGTGGTGCTACGTCGTGTCTAAGTGATAGCTAATCACACTGCTGATCAGCCGCTCGTGGTTCGGTGTTCGAGCACTGGCGGGAATGTCGCGGGTGCAAGACTCTGATTTCCGTGAGGTACGCACTGTTGATTATTCCCAACAGGGTTGAAACGGCTGTACATTGCTTCTCGGCATAGATTGGCTTCACATATGGGACGAAATCTGCATTATAAGACCTACTGGTTTGTTTCCTTTCTGAAAGTGAGTCTGCAAAGGTCCGTTTTGGAAACACGAAGGGCGGCAGTAAAACTGACCAGTGTTCGTGTTGTTCGGCAATGTGGAATTTGTTGCGGCACATCAGTACACAATACCCTGGTGATGTCACCTCGACTAGTGATGAAATTGAAGTATACGGCTCGACGAACGAACCAACGACAAAGTGCAGCGAAATCAGGTTGCCTTCTGTAACAATTTGTGTATTTAGCATCCGTAGATACGTTACTCATTAATAATCTGGAATATTGCTTCTGGTAATGAGCCACAAATGGGAAGTGGACTGAAACATTGGTGGTGAAACCCATCAGTTGGTGGTACAGTTGACACCGGACTGTTTGGTGTGAGCCGCTCAGTGCACCCCAGCCACTCATAGCTGGATGATAGACTGTCTTGTCCCCTATCCTAAATTTTGTGAGTCTTGGAGGCTGATCAGGTGGCCGTTGGAACTTGGCAATTAGCTTGCAAACGTTCCGCCCCCAGTTGAGGAGGCATAGCCAGTGTGCAGCTGAGTGGGTACTTCCTCGTTTGCAAGCTAATTGCCAAGCGAACAGATCAACGGCTATCTGATCAACCACCAGAAAAACGCACCCAAACTATCAATATCTCTAGTTATGATTATCATCGCGGAGGAATCCTGCATTCTCTTCTTGTGTCCTCGATTTTGGATATCAACACTTGGGAGATGAAATCCAAATTTGAAAATTTGCAATCTTTAGCCCTTATTAGTTCTTTGATCCAAATCACATATTTTCACCTACTGTAGAAAGAGTACGTCTCACTAACAGATCATGTTTCCAGAGTAGAACCGCCCGGAAATGATAAAATTCTCCACAACACAGAGGAACGAACAAAAACTTCGAAAAGAGAAAAGGTGGTCGTAAATGACCAACAGATGTACTTTCGAGACTCAAACACCCCATGCTGTAGACGTTTGGCCTCGAGAAACCAAGGAAAATCTTGTTGCTCGAGAGCTTTGTGAATGCTTACCAGAACGACTTTTATCTAAAACACTGTTCAAGATATCGAGAGTCTTGACACAACCCCGCCTATGAAGTTGACAAAAAATATTTCACAGCCCACGATCGGGTTTCGCTCTTCTTAGGGCTCATCAGGTAGGCGTAGTCTTCGAGTTCCCGTCAGTCATATTTCCCACTTGAACTGTACCTAAGTGAAGTTACACACTCGTTTGCAAAGTACCTTGGTGTTAACGGAAGACTCATGTGAATAACAGTAGACTGCGCTTACCTAGTGAACCCCGACAAAGGCGAAACCAGCAATGGGCTGTCGAAGAGTCTCTAGCATCCTTAGAAGAACCTTAGATCATTAATTGAGATTTTGTCCTGTTCGTGAGGCCAATTTATGCTGAAGAGCCGAAAAGCACTGCACAGCTGTTTCATCCTCATTGGAAAGAAATGCGCATCTCAAAACAATCAGAATCTCGAACTGGTGACCGTCCGGCCAGTGGTTCAATACGAGCGGATGGTCATCAGTGTGAGTAGCTCTCACTTAGACAGCATATAGTGCGGTCGTGTTTCAACCACGGAAACCACATCACGTGGTCAAGTATTGACCTGCTGCTCCAGTGATGACTTCTCAAACGGAAGTTTCATTATTGGTTGTTGATCAGGTGGCTGTTGATCAGTTCGCCGAGCTTGGAAATTTCATTCATCTTAACCAATTATAGATTGATAGTCGTTTGAGGAGATTTTGTAATTTGCGATCTGTCTGACTATTTTCCAAATTTTGACTGATTTTGCTTTCTAGTTTGCATTTTAGTAATCTGCTGGCGTCTGCCACAGTAGCTTGAATGAGCCAACGTTAGAAGACTATACGAAAATTGCTTATATACTGCAACTTTGGAGAGAAAAGCAAACTCCTGATTCCATTTCGTTTTCTCATTAAACTACGAAAATCTATTACGAAAAGACGAACTGAATTCAGAAGCCCTTTAGAGTCTATACGTAAAAGGTTGCGACTTTTGCTTTCTGCCTTCAGACGAAAAATTAGTACACAATTTCGCAGCCGAATTCCCAGTTAATTTTGCAGATTGCAATCAGAAAGCTAAAAACGCCGTGGAACTATGAGAATGACATCAGACAGTCACCTGAAGACGTAAAAATTGCTTGAAAGTGTTCGTCCAGTGGATATAATACGCTGAAAAACAAAAAATGTTGCACCACTTAAGACGAGTTGGGCACGTGCAGGGCCCTTCTGAAATATGGAACGCCGTCGTGTGAGGTGCGGCATTTTGCGGCCGATGAATTCGGCAAGATCCTTACTACTAAGGATATATACAACTACCGCCAGAAGTGTCGACCGGCTATGTTGAGTAGGTGCCGCATAGTTGCGTTTTATTGTGGCAGATGATATGCCTTCGGTCCTGGCTAAACTTCGGGAGACCGGACGCGTGCTTGTGTGGCA
>SJOL01006431.1:753505-766181 GCA_004794785.1 Opisthorchis felineus | reverse complement strand
CTAACTAGAATCTCAATTCAATCTTAGCTGAACCTCTCTTCCACAGTATGCTGCGGAGAGTTTGTCGTAAGTTTCTGTTTAAACGACATTCAGTATATCTTCCTCGAAGGGGCTGATGACAGCTCCTGAGCAGTCTATCGCCGATTCCAACCGTATGAAAGCTCATAAGGTGGTTGTATTCCCCGAGTTTTCATCACTTGTATTATGTGCTTCAACATCAAATTAAGTGTTTGCTGTTGTTGTCATCGGTATCGGCACAATCCCAAATAACAGATGAGGGTTTATCCGCCCAGTCCTCGGGTTAGCTAATTTGCCCATCTACTCTCTTCCATCATGAATGTGGAAAATCAATTTACTGGTATTTTCAGCTGTGATGAAAGGCGGTAGAACATCATATTCAGTAATTTCGTCATTGTCGTTCACAATTCTTGACTTTCTAATAGCCGTCTGCTTTGGTTAAAAAGGCCATTCGAATCGCCTGTTGAAGACCAACCTGATGATGGTCCTTGATTTTTGTAGACAGAGGTTCGAAAACTCCCGATTTTTGTGGTATCGAAGTAAACTAGTATAGGAAGAAACCTTTGCCTGGACTCTGGTCATCGATGGCCCTCGATGCACTCTAATTGTCGATTTTCCAACTGGCCCATGAATTGATACGATCTACGTTCCGACAACTATTCTCATTTGCACACACATTTGGCTTTGACAGGAGACTAAACCGCATCTAACCGAATCTCTTGTTTATGAATGTGCTGCATCAGGCCGCCTCGTATTTCAGTTGGTAAGATATTCACGCTATCGAAACACGTTATTGTTCAGATGTAACACGCTACTCATAAGGTTGCTGAAAACTCTCCAAAAGACGAAGACCGGTTTTGCACTTGTTGGGGCTCATCAGGTGGACGCAGTCCCTGAGTTTCCGTCAACTTTATGTTCTACTTGAGCTCTTTACAGGTTCTCCTGTCAAAACCAACTTCGTGCGCAAATGGGACTATTTATCGAAATCTGTCCAATTCAGGTTCAATTGGAACGTAAGGATGACGGAAACTCACGGACGGCACCCATCTGATGAGCCACAATAAGGGCAAAACCGATCGTGGAATGGTGAAGTGATGCGGCGCGCAACATACGGTGATCTTCTGCTTCTGGTTAAAGCGCTTGGCTACCTCGCGAAGGTTTCCTGAGCAGAAAGTCACTTTTTGAAGTCACGCAACGCGTGGAGCTTTACGAGATAAGCAACTAGTATGAAAATTCCTTTTGATTGGATAAATCAACAACTCAGTTTGAAAGCACGATGAAAGTTGAAAGTTACATCTGGACTTACGTGCATATGTTAGGCTCTTCGCAGACTCCGTGCACGCAACCAGCAGTGCACATCGCTAGAGGACAAAAGAAATGCTTTGATTATACTACTGAAAACATTTAAGTAGTGGGATCGCAAAATTGAAACAAATACGAAGCCAGATTATTGTTTCCATAAGACACCAGGGGAATGGGGTGACAGAGTTTAGAGTACTAAGCTGAGTGAGCATTATCATTCGATCTCTGATACTAGTTTTACTGATGCTGCTGCTCCTGATGATGATGATGACGGTGATATAAGAACTCTTTCTTCAATCTCCTGGTCAGACAATCTGGAGCGGCGACTCATAGTGGAAAGTGTTTGTTGAGGAACACGTGTCAACAACGTAGTGACCTTGTAGCTGTACTCATTTCTCCTGGGCCATTATTCTATGACTGTATGTAAACCCATAACTTCCAGTTATGGGCATCTCCTTGGTTTTTGTAGACAGCACTTTGAAAATTCCCGATTTTCGTGGCACCGAAGTAAACTAGCATAGGAAGAAACTTTTGCCTGTACTTTGGTCAACGATGTCCCTCAATGCACTCTAATTGGGAATGTAGACTAAATTGTACAAGCAACTGACAGTAGAAGGACAGTTTTCAGGATATCTGGTCACCCTCATGTTAAGTTCCCTCTATCCTTAGATTTTGGTGGCCGAAGAATTTCAAAGGTGAAAAGCGTCCTGCATCGCTTGGATAAGCATTTCACTATGGGCTAAACATTTGACATCATCCAAAGTCCAGAACCACCACATTCCGCCCCATCAGTGACTAATGCTGGAGTTTCTGTGCAAGGGGGTCCGAAGTACAGTAATTAGCCCCCAAGAGAGGAGCGAACCATGAAGAACTTGGGAGGCACTTACCTACGTTGCACCATGTTCCGGTCCAACCTGGATGACATATGATCGCGCCGGTTTGTGGATGACAGTTATAGTGACCAAGTGCTGAATCTCTCGGGGCGCAGAAATGATTACAAGATGGCCCATAGTAATTCCGGCGGCAGCTGTACCGATAGCGTATTTGAAGACTGTGTACAGTGCCGGTTGACGAGAAGCTGCGGTTAGAGGAGTCTTTGTGCAAATGCTCAGAGATGTCGTCCGACTGTTCAGTTTTTGTTTGGTTGCTTTCCGGAGTTGCTGCAACCATGTCGATCGTCGACCAAGTTTTTCCAACAGGAAATCTTTCAAACGTTTTTTGAAGACGATCGATCGGTATCAGTTCTGTTAAATTGTACACCAAAACGTCGGGGGGAAATGTAGATCATCGCAGTTTGTTAATTTATATATATATATATATATATAATTGCCAGTGAACTAGTCTGTCCCACATGTAAAAATTCAAGGCGCCACACAGTTTAGTGATTTTCAATTCCATTGGAACCAGTAATGACATGATACACTCAAAGACGACTTTTTGGCACACTAACTGATAGGTGATTTTGGACCTCACTCTGAAATCTGGGCAAAGAGGGGAGCAGTTGAAAATGGATATTACGTGTAGTCCACTCACCTAATAGACAAACACTCAGATGGTCCCTTGCTATATGGCTTCTAACTAAGTATCAGGCAGAGGACAGCCGAAGCGGAGGAAAGACACAAAAGCACAGGGGGGAGATGTCGGGCACCGGATAAAAACCAAAGATAAAATTTTGGACTATTATTATTATTAACCACAGAGTTTCTATGATTTATCGTAAAAATGAATGCCGAATTTTTCCGTGGGACACAACAAAGGAACATTGTAAGAGAATGTATGCCGTGTGGAGTGCTTGCAACATTCTGACTTGTGTTGGTAGTGTGAGGACAGTTCGTCCAGTAAGTAAAATCAATCTATGCTGAGAAGCCCAGAAGCACTGTACAGCTGTTTCATCGTGGTTTCAACACTCGCTGGAATTCCGTGAGATGGGCACTGCTGATGTTTCCCAATAAGGATGAAACATCTGCACAGTACTCTTAGGGTTTTCAGCATGGTGTAACTTCACCAAGAAGAAAAAAATTTCATTTGAAAATCTCCAAATACTCTCGCACTATCAACACACGCACATTTACTCACTAGCCTTCAACCATTATGGTTGGTCTCTTATGAATACAGGATTCCCACCAAGCCGCTGTTGACCCACTGGGCTCTAGATAGAAGCGTACGCGGTTTAAACGATCCTATACATACTGATATAAAGGAAACTATACATTTATGTGTAAGCGAAAAACGATTATTCTGGCTCCCGTCGTTAAATGTCTCGATAAGTAACGCATGTGGGCTTTACTGCGTGCAGACTACTGCTCATTAGTCGGAAGTTTGACGGCTGTGACTTCCGAATACAAAGAATCCATTCAACAGAAGACGCCGTGGATGAAGGATCACATTGCCCTTATTAGTGAGGTCCTGCTTTACAGTCTTCCAAACTATTAAAAATTACCGGTACATTTATATCAAGTTTGCTCCGCAATAAATCACAAGGCAGGAAAGTTTGTACGGAGAGAATTTTGAGCCCACTGCTATGAGGGCTACGTCAGTATCGTCAACATCATGGCATCATAAACGTGAATCTCACAAAGTACAAATGTGACCATGTGTTTCCATTGCTTTCGGTTTGCTCAATGCGCAACTGTATTACAACTCACAACTTTCAAAGTGCAGCAACAAGTTTTTTATTTACAAAATCATGAATCCAACCAATCTAAGAAGTCGATATCGATCTTTTGTGAGCTAGCACGGATAGTAAGAACTGTAAGGAGGACTCGAATTTGTAAATGCTGCGTTTTTGCGTGCCCATATCCAAATCACCGGTCGAGTACCTTTACCCAGCCATTTGATTCCGGAAGCGAGTTGTGCGCTGTGCCATTTGTATACAATTGGGAACATCACGCTCTACAATAACAGAATACTTCCATTGAGTCTACTAACGTATTCTGTTGCATTCCTTCGTTCGTGTTCGGCGTGCAGAATAGGCGTAAGGAACTCTTAGTAATACGTCTGACAGACTTTGACGACGCATGCCACAACTTACCGGCGTGGAACTTGACCGAAAATATATGGGAACCAGTAACATTCCGGAGAGCATGCCTTAGAATAATTGAAAACGATTCCAACAAGAGTAGGGAACATCATTCAGCCCAGTAGGCTGAATACGGACTGTATTTTCCAGGGCGTCCGCAAACAACCAACCCAATCCAACCATTGGCTAAATAACAGAATGACAAAGAGTGCAGTGACTGCGGCCTAGGCACATGCATAACTGTAGTCAGAATCAAACCTTGGGACCTGGTTTAAAATGTCCTGTGTCAAAGATTCAAACGAAAGACGCTGACGGTCATGACCTACCGTCGTTCTGTCAAGCGTTTCACCCAACTTTTACGAAAAGAAGAAATGCAGTCTAGGCCATCAGGTGTGCCTACGGAAGCATCGTGGAATGTTTGTATAACATTTGAAAAGAACTCTATGAACGTTCACATAACGGAGTGTTTGACAGACTCTTGTTAACTAGTGAGCAGAGCAATGACCAAACAGTTATCTTATTTATCGGATTCTGACAGACGAAAAAACTGTACTGAAAACCAACCGAACCAGTCGCATGAACCCTTTAACACACGTAGAGCACAAAACTCCTCAGAATCTATGGAAAAGTGTACTCAAATTTCTATGTTCTTCAAGGCACACGCAGACTTGGCTAAAGGATAATAAGAAGGGTCGTTTCTTGAAACGCCGATTCTCGTCATTTGCGGAAGAACCAAAGTTATGACATATTACACCAGCATTGATTACGAATGCGGAAGATTCAGCCATAAATGTGTGCCCCAGATGATCAAATCAATTTGTTGGTTCAAAAGTGGTTGACAAATCGGCCTTGTTTGTACTTGAACTACCGGAACTATAAGGTCGTATCGAGAGGACATCAGGACTGCATATAATGAAGAATCTACCGACAGTTAAAGCACTGGTCTTCCGAACTAGCAGAAAAGTAGTGGCCTGACAGTAGCTGAGTAGGTCTCGTCCACATAAGTTTTGACTCGGTTTTTTCCACTGGGTACCAATTTTTCTATCTTATTTAAGCCATCTATTTTGGGCAACCATCTGTCTCTGATAATGCAGAACTGGATTTGACACATTAACTGTAAGTACCACACTACTCATATGTTTGCTGAAGGCTCCTTGAGTACTATGTTGCGTCTAGAAAATGTATTGCGATACCTCGAATATCGTACAAGCTGAAACATTAGGTGGCAACACATTCAGTTGAAGAAGACCACCATAAAGAACAGGTTCAGCTGGGTTCAGTTGAGTCTGCCGTCCGCGCTAAATTGGTGTGCAAAGGAGCGTATTCATTTTGCGCTCTTTAAGGAAACACACCTCTCAGGAGCAGCCTCCATATTTCAGAAGCAGATGTATGGAACGCTTTCTAACCGCCAACCACCACCGTGATTCCGCTTTAGAACGTCCAAATAATTTACAATCATTGGAGAACAGCTACATATGAACACTGTGCTCAAGTAACAGTGTTCTGTCGGAGCATTGCTACAGACCGCATAGTTTCTACGACTTTATTCACGACTACATATATTGATTCTTAGTGTATTACATAATACCCAGTAAATATATCACATCTTTGGAATCAAAATGTCAACCGCCATCGCCTGGACCAAGTCATACAAGAACATTATCTGGTAGGCATAAATGAATGGGGTGCACCCTCATCTGTTCTGGTAGACTGAATCACGGTTTGTTGTTCCGACGCAGCCTTCACAACTGCCATTCCGATAAAGAAAGTCAGTTGATAAGGAACAAAGGATGATAGTTTTAAAACAGTAAGTCCTTTGTCTCATAAGGAAATAGACAGTCTAGGTTTTATTCTCATGGAAGAAGTCAATTGCAAATTCTAGATGGAACACACTACTCACAAGGTTGCTGAGAACTCTTCGGTAGCCCACAACCGGGTCCGCACTTCTTGGGATTCAACCAATTGACAAACATTATAAACGAGCGATTCAGTTGGATACAGTTGAGTCTCGGGTTGAAACCACGTTAGTGTGCAAATTCTGGTTTACATTTCTGGTTCCATTTTGACTGAATCAACCTTGTTTCTGTTCCTTCCTCCCGTTCCGCTGTTAGTCATATGGTGTGCGTACAGAGTTGTTGTCACAATCTAATCTAAGGCTTCCATTTGCCAGAGGCTGACGCCTGTCTTGTTCGCACGTTTTTTGTTTTTCAGTTTTACAATGATCCGCTGCCAGACTGTCCGTTCTTGCCATGTTGCCTTCCACATACGGGAAGTAAGAATTACATCACTTACGAACGAACCTCTCGATAAATGTACTGCTTTTCTAAGGTGTTGAACAACCACTTCAAAAGAGTACAACTCACCATCATCAGTTGTTTGGTGATACACCGTAATCGTTAGTGTGATTGTGTGCTGAAAGTACAACGATAAGAACGTACAGACAGTTTAAAACATGAAAAGATAATCCGCTCCAGACATAATCATTCATAGAGTAGTTACTGAAATGAAGACTCTGCAAACTCTGTTATCCAGTTTACGGACAGCCCTCCTCCCTTTTGAAGAGAAGCCAGCTCTTCGGAAAAGCTGCCATATTGGTTTGGATACAAATAGTTATTTTGTAAACTAGCATGTTATTGAAGAGAGACTCGGTAGGTTATGACATTTTGCAACTAAATGTGCCCCCTAATTTTGGCGAAATGATGGCCAAGATATTGAAGTATTTTTCCAGGTGGGATGCTACTTACAAATCAATGCCTGTAGACGATATATTTTTTCTTAAATTTCACGGTTATATTCTTTGAGTCTGTAAGTAAGCGTTTGACTCCCCATATTTCCAGTAAGGCTTGTAAGTATGAAATGACCTCTGAAACACAGTTCAGTGTCTCTTGAACTAAAATGGAGATCGACAGTCCCCGCTAAAAATGGGGCTGAGGTTAGGGAAATACACTCATTTGCAAACAAATTTGGTTTTGCGAGAGACTCACCTGGAACCCAGCTGAATTTCTCGTTTGTGATGTTTCCATGGTTAGGTTTATCAAAGCTGGCACGTTAAGTGAAGAACGCGTGCTGAGCACCAAGAATGACCACGTGACCAGAGTCAACATCTGAACCACTACATGTGATTAGGGCAGTGCTGATGACTTTTCTCCCAAATCCTCCGAATTACTTGTGCGCCACCTCCTAACGGCATAGGCTTGCGCAAAGTATAACCTAAAACCAACTGTGGTTAAGACTGACCCATGCAAACGTCCATAGCTAGTGGCTGAGGACTTATCACACAGGACTCCCTGAAGCATTGCGCTCAGCAGACCAAACCGATAAGTCTTTGACTATTCATGGGTCGAGGTGCCCTGATTTAAGAGTCTGCCTCCAAAACACAAAAGCGTGTCTCAGCTTCATTTACGGAATGCTTTGATGTAAAACAAAAAGCGGTCCGATATGACTTCTGAAATGGCTGGGACCAAAATGAAAGTGACCCAAGGAGTGTGTAGCAACAGTGCATTCATCTTACGTATCCCCAGAGCGCGTTTTTGAGTCTCACTCTGTCCAACTGGTTAGTTATCCGAACATTCAACGAATGCGCGTAAAATTTGTACGATAGGAAACTAAAGTGGTCAGTCTGTCAACAGTAAGCGCTGCTCGCCGTCCAGTCTGTGAGACTAAGTAAACGATACAAACTCGGTAGGCAACCGAGAGCAGTATATGCGTGGTTAGGCTTTGCTTTGGGTGGGAACAGAAGGCACAAATAACAAATCACACAGTCGGAAGCGCTCACCAAGTGCCTGGTTTTTTACAGAAAAGAAACCACAGTAAAGAAGTTACTGAAAAGCGCTCAAGTGTTAAGGCGCGAACCTGCTGGCCGGAGGACCCGCGGTTCGAAACCAACCCTGGCACTCAGGAGGCCCCTATCTAGGCTTGGTAACCTGGCAGTATCTCAGCCAGTATTCATCCTGCGGATTCTCTGCAGTCCGTTGAACGAAAACTAACATGGTCCAAACCTAACGGAGCTCCCTCAGTTAATTCGTTGTGCGCACAATTTTTCCGACGAACAGTTCCCTAGGTCGAGACGTAACGGAAGATGACGCACAAGTTTCGTTACGACTCGACTTCCTTCTCTGTAACGGCTCAAGTCAGGGTGCACTAGCACACTGACACATCTGTCTTGGATGCAACCCATCTGTTCTGGTTCTGCTAAAGTTTTCTCATTTCGGTGCTGCTCCCGTTTCAAGGCCACTTCGTCCTGTGCAACCCAGTGCCCAGAACCAATGCATCATGCAGCCGTCGAACGGAAGAATTGAATTCGATTGATGGCGCTGTTGTGCTGTGGTTGTATGTCCAATCAAACAAACAGTTGCCGTCACAATGCTGTGGGAAATGGATGGCAGAATCCGGTGCGGATCTTCCAGCCACGTTGTGGCGATTGTTGCTAGATCCATCGGAACTTAATTGCTTCGGTGCTTTGAAGGCAACTGTGGATGCAACTGTACACGCAATTATCCTCCGCAGTCGCTTGTAGATGCAATAAAACCTTGTGTTGGTGGAACTGATAAATCTGACCCTGTCGCATACAAATATTCATACTTCCGACTTGAATTTACTAAAGACGTCCGATTCACTATTGTGTATATATTTTCAAAAATTTTCAAGGAATGTTGAATAGTCTGGCAGATTGTTATTTTTTTAGCTATCCTAGACGTTTGCGGATATCTTATTTTGCTGTTTTTCTCAACAATTAAATTGTTCTTGGATGGTGCCCGCTGTATTGCCGCTTTCCAGTTCCCGCCTTTTCAGGACCAACAAAACAGCAGATTTTCAGAAAGTACTCTTTCATCGTGAAAAGTACACATAAGTTAGGCGTATAATCCTCGAGAGGACAAATTCTTTGTGCTGCATTCGCGATTGTGGTGAGGTCGGGGTGGTCGGTGGTGGTGCGGTTGGGCTGTTCATCTTATGCTGCCTTGTAACTTGTACCATTATTTTCTAGCACAGTTACAACATGAATGCAATTTCGGTAACGTCCAAGTGACCTAGTGGGCTTTGATCCAGCGTGCTTTCTGCGCCCGCCTTGGTCAAATCTAATCCCTTTCGGTAGAGCATCGAAATTTCGACGAAACTAATTTTATCGGAGAAGGAAGTCATCCGGGATAACATACAAATAAGCTGAAGCCATTTTGTGAGAGAATTTAGTTACTTGAAAAGGAAACCAAAAAAGCTTCAATTCGATCTTCCGTTCAAAACGTTCTTCGATCAAATCTGTAGCCAATTAAGGGTTAATTTTTGGCCGATGAACAATCGATCGAAAATCGATTCTGTTTGCGAAATATACTACTGATGATGTTGATGAAAACTCACTATTGTGACTAACAAGGGAAGAATAGTGCAATATCTTGCATCCAATATCCGCTCGACCATAAAAGAACGTTGCGTCTTCGCTGCACATTCTGTTCTAAACCACTTTAAACCATTCAGTCCACAGCTTATCTTAGTCTCACCTTTGCGCCACCTTTACAGGTCGTTTCAAGCTAGAATAATGAATAACAGAAAATCCGAGATAAAATTGAACTAGTGTTCGTTTGTAGGGCAATAGAATTTGGGAATGTTGAACTTATATTTCATCCTTTGAAGCACTACACGTTTGTTTCATCCTTGTTGGGAACATCAGCAGTGCCCATCTCACGAAAGTCCAGCAAGGAGTTTCGAACTCGCGAACTCCAGGCTAGTAGTTTGTCACTTAGCCGTTTGGCGAGGAGCACGTGAACATCATTGGGATTAATTTGCATTTACACGGGAAATGGTACCATTGATCTTACAATCACGGAATCCACACCACGTAATCATGTGTTGACTGGCTCCCTGAGTAATGACTCCTAAGATGGGAGTTTTATTGGTCGTGGAAAATTATTATTCCTCTGAGATACCTACAGAGTGTCGGAGATTAGCAAGTTTTCCGTTGTCCTGTATTAAAGCCAAAGAGTTACTAAAGAGTTACGCCAAACCTCGACAGGCTTTAGACGATTTCTATAATCTTACTAGTATAAAACTTATGGTTGGAATAGCGCTTGCTTGAACCACAAATTGGTTCAACTTGTGTCCAATGGTATAGGTTCTATCTCTAAGAATGCTACTAATTTGCTTCGCTTTCCCAAAACAGTATCACTTTACGGCTTGCTTCATTTCGTGAGCTTTTCATCATCACCCTTACCACCATCACCACCACCACCACCAAAACCATCAGCAACACCAACAACAACAACACCTACAACCGCCACCACAATCACGACCACGAACACTAACATCACAACCACCATCACCACCACCACTACAACCAAAACCAACAGCACCACCACCGACATCACCACCACCACTGACAACTACAACAACATCACCACCACAACCACAACCACCACCAAAACCACCAACATCACCATCCCAACACCACCACAACCACGACAAATACCACCAAACATATCCCCACCACCACTACAACCACCACCTCCACCACCACCGAAACCATCCCCATCACCACAACCACGACCACCACAAAATTATCCTCACAACAACACCTACCACCACCCATACCAAACAACCACAACAACCCCACCATCATCGTCACCACCAACACCACTTTCAGGGCTTCAGGACCTCACATTTCGATTCATGAGCTCCCCACCTTCGAGTCATTTATCCTTCCCTAAGCAAGATCAAGCAAATGCCGACAATAGGATCGTGTAGGTTCTCAGTAGGAAGGAAAAGGAATTTCGTCTCTTTTTGTGAGCCGAATGTGTGTGGCTACCCGAGAAGCTACGTCAATAACTCAGCTCATTAGATACTATGCCACATTCAACAGACTATCTGTCTCAACCTCTTCACTTGAGGTGTAATAGCTATCAGGCGGGTGATCATTCGGCTCTTTGAGGACATTAGAATAGCGTCAGGGACCATAATGTGGCTGGACTTGGAAAAGCAATCCCCTACTAGTTTCGTCCTAATTCGGACTCATCAGGATGAAGTACCAGGATCGATCGCTTATACTTATGATAAACAGCCTTCTGATGTTCATGCGCAGAGTCACGCAGCCACACTTTTATGCACTGCCAAGAAGTCACTTCCATATCTACATGGCTTCTTTTTAGGTGTCAAGTTCCGAGAAGTTTCTCGCATCTTCTCTTTTTAGGGTGACTGAATGAAGTATGCGGTTCACCGTCGAAAAAAATTGCCTGATCGTGAGACCCAACTTGATGAAAGAAGGTAAAATTAATCCATACAAAGACAATACACAATCGAAAAGCACCTGATTAATACACTCACCAACGGTACAGTTACAATACGGATTTGATAAGTCTTGATCCCCTCATCTTTTGTTGTATCGCGATGGAAGCTGCCAATAGAAACATCCGTTCGTATATGATCTTCACCTGGGTCGCACTCACTCGGTAGTAGGACCACATCAACTGCCCGATATCGTGTCCGTCTCCATTGATCCAACGCGGTCGAAAACCCCGACTGGTTTGGTTGCCTTGCAGTTGCTAGACGATTCGGAACCTGTTGGGCTATTGGCCTGTCCTCGGACAAGCACACTCCAAGAACAATGCGGCAGCTGGCTTTGCAGACTGTTGCGGTTGCTTCTAGCGTCCTGTCGGCCGCAATACAGCAGTTGGATGGCCTTGTTGTGTGTTGTTTGAAAGGAACAACGGACGGTAGTGATACCGAGTGGATTTGTAGGTCCAGCTGACTGCGACTAATGAAATCCTGTTGGTTAGAAAAGCAGTTTGCATTCATCAGACTGGTGTAAACACCAACTCATATCCAAGCATTGGATCATACGTTGACCTTTGAGCAAAATACTCTTGAATTCAGGTTGTAATTGCGGAATTATTGTTGTGCCTATTGCTGCTTGTATAAATATAAGTTTAGACAAGGAGTAGGAACTCGGTCTGGTTCATGTTAGATGCTTACTAAATATGCCCCATGAGGAACATCAGCAGTCACTCCCGTAGTAGAGATACAATTCACTCCCCTAATGGTCCACATAGCGATACTGTTACCACACCATTCTTTCTAGCATGAAGGGTCATTCCTCGCAACACTCATCAGCAAGTGGGGTTAACGAAGCTGTGAAAGTTCTTCCAAACATATACAATATGGTTTTTATTTGATGACGAGACTTCAGTTGTAAATTTATCCAGCAAGTGAAGCAGATCTATGCTGAATAACCGAAAAGCACTGTACAGGTCATTCATCCTTGCTGGGAATATCATCAACGTAAACAACTCATGAATACCTACAGGAATTCGAACCAACTACCTCCGGTTAGTAGCTGAATACATGACCGGCTCG
>SJOL01006431.1:722095-742553 GCA_004794785.1 Opisthorchis felineus | reverse complement strand
GATGAGCCCCAAGAAGGGCGAAACCAGTCGTGGGTTGTCGAAGAATTTTCAGCAACCTTGTGAGTAGTTTCCTTTAAAACGAGAATACTGTCATACTGAAAAATGAGAAAATAAGCACTTTTCACCTTTTCTGATTTCGGTAGGACCAAACTGCTTAGGGATGTTCAACGTTTACGCACTCGACAGAGGTCATAATGCCTTCACTCAGTAAGCGATGGCACAATCAGACGGTCACTCAGACATCACTGGTTAACTTTACACTCGGTGAGAAGTGATATCGTATTGAGAAAACAGATAAATTTCTTGAAGTCACATTCGGTGGATTTTTGCTGGACTTATAGTCAAAGTAATTTACTACAGTGCTGGACACTGTGCTAGCTGAGAATGGGACCGAATGAGCGACATCTTGATAAGTGCCATTTGACTTCTACAAATAACGCTCACGGTCGCTCAGGCTCGCCAGTGTCAGCAAAGCTGTGGCTGATTTCTGGAAGACATCTGAGGTTAGAATGTTTAAATTCGGAGTAATAAACCAATTGGTTGTTGAGACTTCCGAGTGAGATGTTTAGATAAGTAACTGATTAATCAAAGTGAATATTCCATGAAAGAAATCAGTCTGTATCGAGGACGGTTGTCACTGTCGGACTGTCGTATTGTTGACCTATTTTCCTGTAAGGAGAGAACTTCTATTCCAGGCTTTTTTATACGAAACAGTCAATTTTGAAACCACATATTACATCCTGCTTGTGACGGTCTTATAAAGGAAAGTAGGTGAGCTCACCCCTTTCGTCCTGCAATATATATGGTTTTATCTGTTTCATCGTGTCACAACACAAATCAATATTTTCCAAATTCATTCTGTAATCTTAAGTGGAATTGCCACCCCACTCCCTAGTTGATTCAAACGTGTGGTTTTGTTTCCTTGATGCAATCGCCGCTCCCCATTTAAAACTGCTGACATCTCCATGGGAACGACCGCCACCACGGGTGAAAGTGCTTATTTACAAAGGTTCTTTGTCTCTAGGTCATGCCTGTTTCAGTCGACGTAGTGGAGTCTGTCGTCCCGTGAGACCAGAGTCACAGGTGGACAGGTGAAAAACACTCAAATTGGAGATTGTCTCCCATAGTTTTGGCACGTTTCTGTCGTCATGCGGCCGCATAAAGTAAACACTTTGCCAAAGGCGATGCCATCTGATGAGGCACTTTCTAATAAAACCGGAACCTGGGGACAAGAAACACCGTTTTAACGTTGTGGACCACAGTTTTCCTAATGCCTTCCCAATACCGTGAACCCGAGTCTGGATAGCCGCTTGATAGGCTGATGCGCTCAGCCAAACCAGAAAGCCAACGAACGTGTGAATTAGCTGATCTACTGAACACTGACGCATACAGGCGTGTTGTGTGCAGTCGAAAACGGGCTGTTTATAAAGCTCACCTGGAAAGTTCTAGGCGGGTCAAAAAATGACACTAAAAATAAAACTCATCTGTCAAGGCCAAGTGAAGAAAGGCCAATTAAATCTGCCCCAATGAAAACGGTCATTCCATTGGCAGTTGTTTAGCCCAGTTGCGTTCGGAGCTGGTTCTCTTATTAATATGCTTGCATTAAGCCTTGCTGAATGATAATGGACTTCGTTTTACAAATCTTTCGTGTCGTGCAACTCTTTCAGTCTTGTCAGGAATTATCAGAATACTCTGAATTAACCTCATCGGTTTACCTCGGTCCCTGGTGAATGTTCTTGACCGTAGTTCATTTGCACAAGACGTAGGGAAAAAATGCGATGATTTTGGGGACCAAGTTACTAACCGTAATCTTCCCCAAGGATTTAGGATATCGGAATCCGCACAGCAACCTGACTCAAACAAGTTGTCTGGCGGAAACCTACCACTTCATAGGATTCTCTTGTCCGCTGACTACTCACACTTTGCAGGTAGCCTCTTTCTGCCTCGAATTCATGCGGGCTGCAAATAAACCTGTCTAGCCGCACCTTGCAGTAGTGTCTTTTGGTGACCAGAATGAAATCGGAAGGTACTAAACCAAATTATCGCTGCAATGCACAAACAACATATCATGTAACCAAAGAAACCTTATTTATAACGACATCGGTGACTTCTGGTGCCTGTTGACTTGAGCAATGCATTCGCTGCTATGGCCCTCGCCATGCAAACTCGCCACTTAATGTTGAGC
The DNA here is from genome assembly GCA_004794785.1 of Opisthorchis felineus. NCBI lineage: Eukaryota > Metazoa > Platyhelminthes > Trematoda > Opisthorchiida > Opisthorchiidae > Opisthorchis > Opisthorchis felineus. The sequence continues at coordinate 740,368 of SJOL01006431.1, read as the reverse complement.
ACCCGATCCACCGTCTTTGGATTCAGCCCACTTAACACAGCTAAATTCGAGACCGCCATGCAGCAGCTTCTCAGTTTCCCCCATAATCCGGATAGCAACAGTGTTAGCGGTTTAGAGCATGCGTTGCCGTTGTCGTCGCTGACCGACAAATACTGATGCCTTTGTACTGCGAAGAACCTCCGGCAGATGACATTTACGAGTGTTTTGCCTAACTCCTCAGTATGCAACGGAAGTGGCTTTACTGAAAGTAGGAATCAGGACATTTTCGCCTTCGCTACACTGGCTAATTTATACGTCATTTTATACGTCCTAAATCAATTGACCACTAAAAAGCTGTTTTGTGCCGGACTCCTTAAAAATACATGCTTCGCAAAAGAGTTATCTCCTATCCTCCATAGAAGGCTTGCCTCTATAAAATTCATGTTAATTCCAGCGCAAAACACCACTTAAATTACAAACTGTGCCATGCACCTGAAATTAATCATTCTGCCAGTTTAAACCCGATGAATTATCGATTTTTTTATTACATTTCCATCTGCATTGGCTAGGTACTCTTATTTTCATCCCAAGTATAACCACCACCTAGTCAGAACTTAATCGATTATCGTAACTGAAGAATCGCCTCAAGTTACGGATAATATCGGTGTCGAGCCGGTATCGGTCTGAAGAAATGGCACCGTGAGGAAATAAGCTTAGCTCCATGTGGTCTTCCCAGTTTATCAGCATGTTCTGAACTCAATCTAAGGTCTATCGCTCTACTAGGTTCACTAAATTTCAAACATTTTAGAAGCTAATCGCAGTGAGAGGAGAATGGGTCGTTTTCAGTTGATATTTCACCCTGTAATTGAAGCCGGTCTATTGTGAAAAGTCGAGAAGCACTGTGTGGCTGTTTCGTTCTTACTAGGAATCTTCAGCAGTGCGCGTCTCAGGAAGCTCAGACAGTTTCGAACCTGCGACCCTCTAGCTAGTACTTTGAAAAATTGACCGTTTGGTCATGTGTAACTGATCAGTAATGTGATTAACCCTCACTTAGATAGGATATAGCGCTACTCATCCTTTGGTCACGGAAACCACATCACGTGGTCATGTGTTGACTGGCTCTTCGAGTGACTACTCTTCAGATGGAACTTCCACTCATCTTGTGGAATGATCCGCCCTCTGAGCCACGTATAGACTCATGGTAGTGTGAAAGGCTTTGTGGGTTTCCTACTGAAATTTTCGCTGAAATATCAGTGGACCTGTGACGACCTCTGTGACTTACAGCATGCCCGTGATTGCTACAGGGAGTTGGGATCAGTCTTTTTAAATTCAGAAAATTCCGTATGAAGCTGCATAGAAGCGTTTGTTGAGGAATAATCTGTTGACAAAAAGGGTAATGAGTTCGCTATCTAATAGACCATTTTTAACACCAGGGGTTATTATTGGGACAATTTTATTTGAGTATTCTATTGTGCGAGTGAGACGAACGGTGAAATACGGGCGTCACTCAACCTGATCCGGTCATCAAGGTGATGAACGTCTCTTGTTCAGATATTACAAACCACAGGTGTCATGGAATACCTTTGGCTGACTACCATTTAATATGATATAACTGGCTAAGCGACGCTGACTAGTTTACATGTTCAAACCTATCATAACCAAATATTAGGACAAATATTAACTGTACAACAAAAGGATAGGAAGAAACAATTGATTATTCATACTCTAGGACAAGTATGGTTTAACAGTTATGACATATGTGGCAAACATTTCACCTCTATGTATTTCCAGTGTCCTTCTAAAATCAATCAGATACCATGTGAGACCTGGTATTCCTGGGCCCTCAATTAAGGCAAAACGGTCCGTAGTTCTGTGTTTTGTACACTGTAAAAAGTTGTAGAATTTATTTTCTGGTGACACTATAAATTAGCTGGATAATTCTTTTCGACGATTTTGGGAATATAGCATGTAGAGCTGCCAAAACGTTCTAGAAGGGCGATGTAGGTTTAAACTTGTGCGAGTTAGCTAGGACGTGAGAGATCCATGTTGGGGTTGTCGGAACAAACACAGTTTCCAATATCAAACGAGAATGGGAATGACAGTAGCTGTCGATAGAGTTTGTTCGTCATGCACACGAGTAATTCAAAAATAAAGCAGAAAAACGGTCTTAACAAACAATAGTCAAATCAGTAATCAATACAGCAGGTAACGTAATTAGTTAGTTAGTTATTTGGTAAATTGCAATTACAATCACAAGTTTTGCAATCAGAAAGCGAGATTGATCCTGGATAAAAAAAGTTAAACAATGCTCTCTAATCATTCCCATTGAGGCTGAAAACATTATAAGAGAACATGGGAATTTACTTTTTGGGGTGAACTTATTTCGCACAAGGTCACTGCCACTGGAGGGGTAAAGGACGGCTTAGGGTACATCTTCCGAATCGTCTTGGAACAACATAGCCATCGAATCTTTCCCCACGACATACTTCTGCATAAGTCGCCTTCTTAGTCTCAGATCAGGTTAACAGTTGGCTTGCAAAACCCGCATAAGGCAAGTCCCTATTACCGGTTGCCTGCCTACCCAGTGGTACTCGGATGAGCCACCAAAAACGTGAACAGAAAAAGACCAATTTATATGCAACCATAACTCATCAGGTACGCTTTGTTCTCAGTTCTCAAACTTCATTAAAACTAGAACTTTCTAACTCTAATGCTGCTCATTAAATTTGTGGAACTCAAGGTCTTCAATGGAGAATCCGGTAGTACAGAGAAATACACAACACTTTTTGGAAAGAGCTGGTCACTTTTGAAGATTTTAAACAAACCTATGGATGAAATATGTAACAGCCGTTTAAAAGCCTTTTTTGACTTATTGCCTAGTAGGTAATAACACCAAGGAGAATCCCAGAACTTTGATGGTGCATAAGCCTAGAGCAGAGCAATGAAGAGGAGCTTCGAGAAAATCACGTACTACTCGCATGCCTCATCAGTGGTATCCGCCGTCACACAAGTAGTTTGTTGATACTGAGAGAAGATATGGAAGTTTCAATCGATATTTATCCTCTGATTGAAGTCATTCCAAACCAAGAAGTGCGTGTAGCCGTATTTTTTTCTTGGAAGTCATTAAGAAAAAGAATCTCACTAACCTCTAGGTCGAAGCTAAATGATGACCGCGCGAATTAATTACATTGCTGATTAGTCTGTAATTGAAGTGCTTTATCTTGAAGATTTGCAAGAATATTTTGATGTTCGGCTCATGATTTTCGGCTGAATTCACCAGTCAGAAGTCTACTGTTTTGCATTAAAAAAAGCGACTTACCAATAGCCTGCGGCTTATATTGTTACATGGTCGTGTTTAGTTAACCAACCAAAAGAGTGTTTCTCAAGATGTCAGGAGCCTTCAGACAGTCCAGGTGAGAGTTTGTCTTTAGAAGCTTTTTTAAATACGAGACTATCCGATTACTACGCAGGCTAGACACTACTGAAATCCACCTATTCGTGTTCCGATCTGTCTGCAGGGTTGAAAAACAGAGCCTGGATCGCCGGTTTGAAACTCGATACGTTCCCGTTACTGATACAATCGCGCAGTTTGATAACTGAATACCTTTGTAGGTCTACCGGTCCACTTTTTTCACAGTATATTTTTGTACCGCCCAATCCGAACTGAATGAAATTCATGTTTGTTGACGAATCTTGTTTCCTGGACGATTGACATCGAACAGCGCGTGTCATTCTCTTCCGCATCAACCATTTCCAAACGCGCTACCTCCCTAGTTCGGTACTGTCATTTCCCATTGGGTTCCCTGTTATTCTGGTGTCCTGCTTATGCAACAAATTCACAGAATTCTGACGAAATCGTCCCTACGACAGCGTGGTCGTAACCACGTTTCCTGTCGAACGAATAAAAACACATGACATCTTTGCCCCTGCAGACAGAAGGAAGTCACAATTATCACGCAGCAAACAAAATATTGATGGCTTGCTTGAAGCCGAAGAATTAAATTACCAAACTTATACTGAAGCTCTACTGTAAATTTGGATGCCGTTGACCTAGGTACCTGCAAAGTGCAGTACACTATCCAGTCACCCAATCTTATGGAAAGCTCCGTAGGGCAACTGTCCGAACTTTTATCAGGTAACTGAGCCATGCTGAATATCAATTAATTAATTGAATGTGTAGTTGATTCGTTCGTGAACACCGGAAAGTTAGCCAGGAAAACTCTTAGGTTCTGAAATTGAATGTGAAACGAAGCAAGGAAATTGTCGATTTGTCGATCTGCCGATAATACTATGAGAAAGGTACATACCAGCTAGCCAATCACATGGAAGGATATTAGATGCTCTTCAAAAACTATATAAACGCAGCTAGGCACGGAGGAAGCACCCACTCAACTGCGCACTGACGATGTCTCCTCGACAGGGGACGAAATGTTTACAAACTGATGGCCAAGCTTGGCGAACAGATCAACTACTGCCATCTGGTCAACAAACAGAAGTAAGGAAGTTCGTCGGGGAAACACAGACGGATGAACATTCACTGATCAGCGAACACTGGTAATAGTGTACCTATCTGAAGTGGGTGGTCTCCATACTTGTACGGTCTTTCCATCTATCATCTTTCAAATTTATACCACCTGCAAGATTATAACAAAGAAGCTTTAGGTTTCTTAGATTCGGTGGTATATCAAAGTTGACTATGAACAAGAATCAAAGCTGACTTATACACTCATCTGCATACCAATTTGGTTTTGACGGGAGAGACTCACCTGAAACCCAGCTGAAGCTCTCGTCTATGATGTTTTCTTTTAATTGAATGTGCTGTACCCGGCAGCCTAACGTTTCAGTTGCTACGATATTCGAGATATCGCGATACACACCGTACTACTCACAAGGTGGCTGAAAGCTCTTCGACAGCCCACGACGGTTTTCAAGCTTCCTGGGGATCATAAGGTAGGCGCAGTCCCCTAGTTTCCGTTAAACTTATGTTCTACTTGAACCTAAATTGCACAAAGTTAGACAGATACACTCATTTGTATTCCTCCATCCCGGCCATCACCCGAACCGTTTTCCTGCTGGTATCTTAAAGTTTCCAACAGTAATTTACGTCTTTCATTGGGAGACAAATAGGCCACATGCCTTCAGAGGATCAAAACTAACGCTAACGGTAGCGTCTTATGGGGAAAACCCACTTATTTTATTTCTGAGAGAATATTCGGCCCTGAGTGAAGATGGAGACCAGATTAGAAAATCACGTGACGAGGTGAATAGTTTGACGATAGCATCTGTTCCCCACAGCACGTTCGACTGTCGTAACATGTGAACTCGGAAGCTCCTGGATGTGCTCTTTTCTTTCGTGTGGTCCCTTGTATTATTCTCGTAATTGTATGTCTATAGGTGAACTAAATAGCCCTACGCTGCTGACGAAAGTAGGATAAAAAAATGCTCACAAGCAAGAGTTGTTCAAACGCAACGAAGTAAAAAACACGGGCGCGGGAAAAACAAGAATTTTTGTGATTCTACGAAAAATCCAGATCACTTGGCTCCAATTAATCCGAGCGTTTTCAGAGCCAAGATCTAACTTGAAGTTTGTGAGAACGGGCTTCGTTTTAGCTACCTTTGACAATGAAAGGTTCTTGACAGTAAGAAGAAAGTCTGGACAACCCGATGCCTCTTTTATCCTTCTTGGACTCAATCATATTTCGCACCTGAACACCAAATGGAGGTAAAAAAAAAACCTCACTTGCGAACGGGGCAAAAGAGGACACACTCTTCTCGACAAATTCACTCACTTGCATATCAACTGGGTTTTCACGGGTGACCTAACTGAATCTCGCGCTTATGAAATCCTTTTTCAACCGAATGTGCTGCGCAAAGGCCGCCTCATGATTCAGTTGGCACTGTGATATTCGGGATATCGCAGTATATTTTCATAGAGGACACATTCTTAGTTTTCGCAATAAAATCTACAAAGAAACGTCCAGAAACCGTGAATTGGTTGGTTAAAAAGCCTGCTTCTGGTTAGACTTTACGTTGTGCGGGCATCAGTTCCTTTTTTCTGCCAAGTAGGCCACCTCAAGGTGATGTCCATGAAGTGGAACGCCACAGTCATCTCAATGTTATAGGCCATAACGGGCGTCCAATCTGTTCTCGCTTATTGGCTTGGAAAAACCCATCCAATATTCAGGCAACCGAAGCTATAGAGAAAGGAAACAGCTGGTGGTGCATCCGTAAGAGAAACCTAGCTTGAATTACAGAATCGATATCACATTACGATTAAGGATCATATTTTTTCAGTTTTTTATCCAGATAACCCTATTTTTACGCACTGGATGGACTGTTTCCAGACACACGGGAAAAGTGGTATAGATGGCAATTTGGGGACCAGTTTTTTGTTACTGGGAATGTATGCAATTGTCATATAATGTTAAAAATGAGTTTACCATGACCTTTAGAGGCGCACAAAGTACAGAAATTTGTCAGTTATTTGTGTTTTGCAGTAACCTTAAACGCCTTCATTTATGCAGTGGGAGACGTACAGATAATCAGAATGAGGAACGATAGCCAATTGAAAGGCACCCCTGAGGGTCAAGCGCTGGTCAAGAAATTGAAGACTCACGACTCTAACCACCAAAGTCTCCTCTGTAGCAAAACCTTCAGAGGAGAGGAATCTTCACCGTTCCAGGACATAATTCTCTGCACCTACCTCCTGAGGAAACAATCCTACTATGAGCCAGAACTGTTGATTCCCTTCCATCAAAAAGGGACTGTGTTGGTCCAAGTTTACCAGTCAGAAGTCACACAACGATGGATCGGTGACACTGTCACTGCCTCGCGGCGTTGATGGATTCTACTTAACTTGACTTACTTTGAATCGCTGTCACTTTGCAACATGCCATGCAGTCGTCGTAGTATATCAGCTTGCAGAATTGGGGAAGCGGTGATGTAGCAAACCAGAGCATTCACAGAGTTACGTGTAATTACACAGGCCTATGTTGTTATGTTTGAATAGAATACTTCCACTGATTCACTTCTGTTTGGATTTTTTATTCAAGACCTGCATCTATAACAAGTGTGCTTCCATAACATACACACAAGGTTAGTTACTATCTTTAGCAATCAAGACACGGTGAAAAACGGCCATATACGCCTCAGCTTTTGATCGGCAAGTTCGGAACCCGCTAGAGACGTTCCAGAGTAAATGTTCTTCGCATTTGATACACCTGAGAGACATTTCTTCGTAATCCAGGCAAGAAAAGACAGACTTTTTAAGCAAATCCCAGTTTGTGCTGACTAGAACTTTAGGAGGAACTTTTGTAGTCCACTGAAAGACCAGTGCGATTACAGAAAACCAAATTATTGTTTCAGAGAGGTTTGGTAAACAGTCATTGGATTTGTTGCCCAACAAAAGCTTCGTCAGGCCAAGTGAGTAGGTTACCAGTTTGATTGGGTTTTATGTTACTGTGTAGTGTATGCACTTTGCACCGAAAATACAAGATGCCATACAGTCGGATCGCCATGCCTAGACAGGGTCAACCGGATTCCGCGGAACAGATCCATTCTCCAATCGTTCCTGGTCATCTAACTGGCATTGAGGGTTAGGATTTCAACAACCGCTTGGGACAACAATGAACAGTAAGTACTCAGATTTTTAGAGATGAGCCACCATCGGCAAGCTTAGTAGCAGTTTTTAATCTGACATAGTTTTAAGTCCATCAAGAAAGCCCATTGTGCTATCTTTCAAATACAGCCTTGGGGAAAATAAATAGTACCACGAGCCGCTGAAGCTAAAAGTTCAGCAATCTGTTATGGAGTTGGTCCGACCCTGACTTGAGCACCTTGTTCAGGGGAAACCCCTGCTGAGAAATCTTCTATGGAGGGGGCAGTCAATAGCAGAACAAGTGAAACAGACGAATGGCTCGATATGCTGCACAAACGCATTTGTTGTGACTGAACAACACATACAGTCATCGAACTCCTGTCGTTCCAATGGCTTCAGAACTCTGATGAATCACCAGTGGAATCTCCATCTGCCTACCGTTTAAGTGCTCGCAGCCTATGACGTTCAGCTTGGATGAAACAGCGTTATATTGTCTCTGGGCTTCACTTAAATGAGGAAGCGTCCGAATTGCATCTGAAGGTCAACAGTCTTCGAGCCAACAGAAGTTTCTGCATAGTTGAGAGCCACAGACGGTTTGCACAAAGCCACAATTCAGTGCCCTTGAAGCCGGTGTGGACTCGAGAGAATGAAATGGATGGGGAAAAACGCAGAGGCCCTTGCGAGTTGGGAGCCGCAGCCCACCAAAGCATGATGGGCCCGGTGTCAGTGACTTGCTTATCACTGAGCTCCCGGCGTCGTCAGTCAATTTCTTCACTTTTAAGCATCGCCATGCAAATGTCACGAAAATACGCCCTTGAGCACACCTTCAATGCGGTAACAGTTAACCTCGTGGTATTTCAAACCCATACGATTATTGGATTGTTATCCTTAGGATGACGATTTTGGGTGGGTACTGGACACAACTACAAAACCTCAAGGACCGTCTGTTTACAGAGGTCTTTTAGGTATTTTTTTTCATTTTTTCATCGTCTTTGGAAATTTACCAAACAACACCGCATGCCTCTGGAAATTATCGGAAGTTGCTGAATAAACTGATGGGGCTTTTGTTCAAATTCAGATCACAGAAGAAATTCAATTAGGTGAGACCTAATAGATAGATTTGGAATCATTAGGCACGAAAAACGTTGTCTCGATGGAAGCATCAACCAATTAGAGTTGGGCTTGTTTTGTCGAACGACGAGGGCCATTCAATTAGGGCTCAGTGGGACCCATTTACTTTGCATTAGGAGGCTGCACAAAAAAGGAACCTTTTGCTCAAAATCCATTGTTCCCTTGCGGGAGCCGGTTCAGTGAGGACCGGAAAAAGCGAATCACTACCTGAAGGGTAGTGCTCTTCGGGGAGAGTGCTGTTAGCACCGCGCCTGTTATCACTGAGTCCAACCAGTTAAGCGGCTTCCAAGAATATGAACCTAATTAATGAATGATCCACAGTACAACGTCTTACAAAGGCGTCTCCTCCAATAGGATCGCCTTGACTTCAGTTCCCAAATAACCCAATTGATATAATTTCCCATCCGGTCTACAATCGACATCAGCGTACCGACCATCTTGGAACGTCTAACCAGACATACGAAGAAAAAACAACCATAGACAAGTGTTAGAAGCACACTATGCAAGAGGAAAACAACCCATATTCACTGGGGCATTACATCATGTTTTGTTTGTTCAACAAATCGAAATGTGTTTTGTTGACGCCCGAAAATGAATGAGTCCCAATCTGGTTTCATGTTTATGATGGGTCTCGGGTAATGAATCGTGTCAGCTTGTTTACGTAATTTAATTTTTTTAATGGAACATTTGTTCTCTACCCCAAAATGCTTTGGTGTATGGGTGCCTTGAATGAGTGTGCAGCTCCATCGCTTCTTGTTCCTCAGATTGTTCTTTAAAAATGAACCCTAAAGAACCTCCATTTAGGTGTTGTCTACAAACCGCTCTTCCATGGGGAAATTTTGCTCTCGCTCCTACGACTATAAACAAAGGTGTGATTCACTGCCACGGGAAGAACAAAAACCCAACGTTTTGCCAATTTACAAATATTATGCAATTTTGTTTCGGTCAAATAAGATTACAGGTAGCATTTTCATTCTCGTGTTTACTGGGTGCTATTTACTGTATACTTTCAGTTATAAGTGCATCGTAAAAGATAAACCTTGGATATAGGATTCTCACAGGTTGTCTGTTGAGGTATTCCACCCTGACAATACGAATACGATACGTGTGATTGGGGACAAACGATCAGCAATGCTAGAAAAACCTTTATTGGTACAGGCTTTAACGGAAAGAACACTCAGTTCAGCCCGTTGGAACGGTTGTAAACATGAGAACAGCCACCGGACATCGAACGCACACTGTGCAAATGGACGAGATGACGTCTGCAAGACAGTCACGTCAGGTCTTATCGGATTCATCAAGCTTTCCTGGATTATTAACTGAGCGAATACCGACGGCGTAGATACAGTTGGTCTTGGAAACCACATATACGCACAATTCTTGAATGTTGTGACAGAGGCCGGAAACAAGAACAAAATCGATAATTTGCGCTGAATATCCGCACATTGTCTCAACATTTACTGACCTGAAAAAACGTCTGCATCAACAATCCCACATTAGTTCATACATGACGACAGGTTTTGGTCACCGTGCGGCAAATATAGGCTTTTGTTGCCATGCTACACAGCCATTCAGAGACTCTTAAATCACCTGGACAGAAATTATTTCGAATTTTATTTTTTGGACCTTCGGAAACTTCAGCTCAGGTTACAACATTCAAAGGAACGTGCGATATGAAATTCAGGCCATCAACTTTACGTCTTAAACTGCGTAATAAATCGTTACTAAAGTTAGACTTTGCTTATATATACCAAGTCATGTCTACGCTCAGTTTGTCGCCTTGTGAAACTTTCTGATTCGCGCCAAAAGCGGAAATGCTGGCTGTCTTTCTCTCAGGTAGACTAGTATGGGTCAACTCATCCCCAATTCCGTAAATAATCTATGCTGCTCCGATTGATCAGTGGTAAATCACGTGACCTCCGAACAGAGATGAACTCGTTTTTCTTACGCCCTAACTGGCCTTGAGCACAAGACACTAGCAAAAAATTTGTATTTGATTAAGCAGGCATTTTAGTTTTCCTTTAAGTTCACAACTGTTCTACAAGGCAGTCAGGAAGGCAGGCGGGAAACAGTATCACCCTGGAGAGGGACCATTTTCGGGATTTTAACTGTCCTCTCCTTGCATTTATTGCAATTCGAGTCATAGTTACAAACTTTCGGGGGAATTGATCCCTCCTTGAAAGTTGGCAGCTAAAATACCATCGCATCTATAAATGTATCATATTCTGTTGCTTCCTACTGACTATGCTTCATCTTAACTACCTCGAGTACTTGGAAATCGGTCCGAATGATTTACCGAGAGGTTATTAAAACTTTGCTTACTCAGTAGCTACTTCACACATTCAGGCTAGACCAGATCTGTTAGTTGTGTACAATGATTCTTGTCTTTAGCATATGCACCTTCTGCAAAACGAAATAAAGTTATTCATCATCGTCATCATCGTCCACACCATAACAGTCATTCCGAGGTGCCCGCACCTCCAGACACTCATTCAGGCAATCTGGATACAAACTAACGACCAGAACGCCACTGACATCGGTTGGCAGCCATATCTTGCAGCGTCTCCAACCAGGCGCAGTGGAGAACACGTGGTCCCCATCCTGGTAAGCGAGTAGCACCGACAGCACCCAAACTTTCCGTAGTCTTCTTTATACTCCTGTGCCAGGTCAACGGTAGGCCACCTCTCTGCTTCCGCCACTCTGAATTGGGCACGGAAAACAACACTCTGTTCGGCAAACGATGGTTCGGCCTGCGCAATACACAGCCTAACCGAGGCAGCTTCTGGTGCTGGACACAGTGGAAGTCCCCGTTGCAGAACCGAAAAATTGCTATTTAAATGCCTCGTTACGGATTCTCCGACACCAACCCACACGAGCTATGGTCCTGAGACAACGGTTGTCCAACACCTGAAGACATCTCAGTTCCGCTGCTCTCACAGCCGTGCAGTAAAACAGTCCGTACTGCAGCCTGATCGCCAGTTACAATGTAGAACTGATCAGCTGGTCATTCTCAAAATTGGCCACAAAAAATAGGACATGAGCCTGTAGTTCAGTCCCATAATGCGAACACATCATTCGGCGGGTTTCTAGTTGGTTAGTCTGTGTAGGCGAGAACTGGTCTCATTCTGATGGTATCTACCTTCTTCGATAGATAGTCTCTGATCATCCACTGAAAACATCCACCAATATCAGGCACATTTTTCCTATGAGGCCATGGTTTTCTGTGAAAGAGTTTTCCCTTCCAGGGAGAGCCACTTAAAGGGACTGACAAAAATGGTCCCTTATAAGAAATAGGGTCTTCGGCTGTAAGCCTTTCAGAAAATGTGTACTGCCAATTTCGATGTTTCTGACTGAGTTTAACATAGAGACCAGCAAATTCAAATCTACAGTTCAAAGATAACCACTGTAATTGCTTTATTGTAATCGAGTGTTTTAAAGCGTTACTCCTCTGGCTTCCTCTGACTCCCATTGTTCACCCTCGATTCTTGGTAGACTGGTCCAAAGTATTGTCTAATTCCGCGAAAGTCAAACTCAAAGACTGCTACACAATGCCCCATTGAGTGTTTTTATCACCAAGTACTCAGACGCACACGTAAACCTTTATTGTGACGTAAGCAATATTTACGGTCTTCCGGTTTCAACCTGTTAGCTTTCGAGAGAAGTCTGGCCCGCACTTTGCTCGAGCATGTGTGACGAGAGTGTACTCTCACTTCCGCTTACGGTGTAGTGAAGATCTCAAACAGAGCATTGATATTGAATGGTTACCCGCCGAAATTTGTCGCCGGCCACAGTAAATCACGCTCATACTGGGAGAAAAAGCATACTGAAAGGGTTCAAGATAATTTCGCCAGACTGAATTTTAAAGGCAAGCAGTTTGCCAGGGCTAGCAAGCACATATCACGATTGGTCCCACTCATCCAATCACCCAGCTGCTCTCACCTTTCCGAACAACATCAGCCGAATTAGGAATCAGAGCATAATGCATGCAAAATCTTCTTAGGCGTTCTACACCAGTTTGTCTACAGTCGCAGTGAAATTTACATCAAATCAGAGCTTAATTGAAAGGCACCTCGAAATACATGCCCCGCAAATTGACTGGGTTGACCAACCAGTCGCTCAGAGTTGAGTAACAAACCCGAACAACGGCCTTGTAGATCTCGTGGAATACTCATACCTCTTTCATCCAGCCAGTAGTTAAAGCGCGAATTTACTGACCCTAGAAGATCCGTGGTTCGAACCCGACCTATGCCTCTCGACTTTCCTTGTCTAGGCTTGGGCAACCTGGTAGTATCTCCGCCCTCGTACTTCCTTCTGGTGGCATGGCAGTTAGGCACCGAAAGGGTGCTACAGCTGAACGATTTTACGATTTTCAAACCTAAAAACAGCGTTCATCACTAGGATCACTTACTATCGGCCAAGCTTACGCGCATAAAAGAACTTGAGGTGCACTGTTAGGTTGCCTTTGTACAAAGAAATCAACCTGATTCGTTCGTGCATTGGGTGGTCAGGTGCTTTGTTTTAATTCTCATTTATATTGAAGAAACTTGACGGCCAATGAGATAAAGACGTAATCCGTGGGGCGTCTTCCTGCCGCCTTATGCATATAGATGCAATGTTTTCCCAAAGTACCAAGCACCCCCGTTTACAGGTATCGTTCAAGATTCTGTCTTGGATCCAAATCCACGCAGGTTCGAACGAGCCTGAGTGCTAAGTTTCTATAAATCTAATGGATGCTCAGCGGAGTGCAAAATGTGAGACATTTGTTAATGGGGTTTTAAGCTCCTTCTCAGCACTTACAGCCAGTCATGTCCCAAATGGACTCGTTTCATGAGACCGAACTTCATGAGCATAAACCTAGGAATAAATTGTAGTAATTAAATTATAGGGGAACACGGCTTCGGTAACCAAGAAGGAGGTCAATAGGAACAGGGTATCCAACGGGGTTTGGTGCCTTGACTGGTGATCGGTTCACTTTGGAGCACAAACTCAAAAATTCAGCCCACAAACTGCCCAGCGCAATTAACTGTTCTAAACTACGGTGTGCATTTCTTCTACTAGAACTTGGGTGCACGACAGATTAACAGAACCGGGGGAACTTTTTCCTTTTTGAAAGGAATTCTGACCAGGACATGATTCAAAACTGGTCAGAGGTAGGAATTCGTCTCGGGGGACCAACAAGAAATGGTCTTTTCTGACCGGTCTCCTCCGAGGATGTTTTATTCTTAATCCAGGACGCCTTCTAGAGAAAATGTAGGACTTTTTCGGTTCGTCATTTGGTATTTGGTTACTTGTCATCAAATTGGTTTGATTGCGACAACTGTGTAGCCTTCGACTTACAAGTTCAATTCTCAGACTACACAATTGTGGCACATGTTATGGGGGACCGGAATCAGCGTGTTCAAATCTAGAAGCAAAGTACTCATTGAGTAAAATGTTCGTGGCAGCTCTGTGCTTTCTTATTAGCCTAGAAATAGTACGGCGAATTACATGGAAGTCTGTCGTAGCCATCAATATGGGTTCAAATACGAAAAAAAACTTCGTATAGACGTGATACACTAATCATAAGTTTGTTAAAAACTCTTCGACATTCCACGACTGGTTCATCAGGTAGGCGGAGTTCCCGAGTTTCCGTCAACCTTATATTCTACTTCAACCCAAATTGGACGGATTTCGACAAATACACTCACTTGCATACCAATTTGGTTTTGATGGGAGGCTCACTTGGAACCAAACAGAGTCTCTCGTTTATGATATCCTTCATCAGCTGAATGTGCCGCACCTGGACGCCTCAGGCTTCAGTTCAAGTAGAACATGAGGGTGACGAAAACTCGGGGAGTGCTCCCACCTGATGAGGCCGAAGTGGAAGGACGAAACCGGTCGTGGGCTGTCGAAGGATTTTCAGCAACCTTATGAGTCGTGCATTACGTATATACATGCATCCCGATATCTCGAATATTGTACCAACTGAAACATGAGGTGGCCTGGTGCAGCACATTCAGTTGACTGGAAACATCACAAACGAGAGATTCAGCTGGGTCCCAGGTGAGTCTCTGGCAAAACCAACTTTGTTCGCAAATGAGTGTACTTCGCTAATTCCGTGCAATTTGGTTTCAAGTAGAACATAAGGTTGACGGAAACTCGGGGAGTGCTCCCACCTGATGAGGCCGAATTGGAAGGACGAAACTAGTTGTGGGTTGTCGAAGAGTTTTCAGCAACCTTATGAGTAGTGCACTACGTCTATAGAATGTATTGGGATATGTCGAATATCGTACTAACTGAAACATGAGAGGGCCTGGTGCATCACACTCAGTGAAGCTTTCAAAGTTATACAGATGTCTAATTTTTGGGTGTATCGTTACCCGAAGGACCAGTAAATATGGTTATCACTCCTTATTGTGCACCTTACTGCGATATGACCGTAAACAGAAACGTGTATCAAGGTGACATGACAAACGAGCATATTGTTGGTTGAATCAACTAACACTATACCTGACGGCCTGCAATTCGGAGTTACAAGTAGTCTGATGTGATATTTTCGCAAAAGCGAAGTTATCAACCAGGTGACCAAATTAAAACGATCAAGGTAAATGATATTTGTGTACATATTTTACCCACCTCCCCCCCTCCCCGCGAAGGAATGTGCAGCTTGTTGTCTTATTCATGTCAGTTTCGTTTACGAATATCTAAGGATTCAGGTTTCGTGGCAAAAATAGTTTAGCCACCAGGGAATAGTTCAACGCAGCGTCATTGTACAAATGACAACCTGACCAGCAATATGAATTAATAACACGTTTCTGTTTTGAATAGCGAATTCCAGCTTATTGCAAGAACAGTAATCTGCTTACACCGCTGACTGGAAGAAACGTTATACATCACAAACAACAGTTTTGCATCATAATCCGCGAGTTGTAGTTTAAATCGGTTAACCGATTGCGGAGTTCGGTGTCCAGGTTTTTGAGGGGATTTCAAATTTTGCGAAAAATTGGGTGGTCACTGTTAACTCGTTACAATACAATTCTAATAACAACCCTACTGAAATAGTATGAATTTTTTTAGTTACACTCAGACTGATTCATAGATCGAAGGAACTGATGCAACAATTGATCAGAAATTCTATGTACAGAAATATGAGAAACTCAAACAAGTGTACTCAGCTTATAATGAATTTGACCTTTCCATTTTTTGAATCAGTCGAATGTTACGAATGAACGCTATCCGGTTGGTACTCATCCTCGTTATGGCAGACTTCATTGCATCCTGCAACACCTAATCTCATTTGGTATGTATATACATGCTCAGTTATCTATAGGAATAAAGGAGGTAAGCCAGCTTTTATTCGAAGATTATCTGAAAAAATGTGAAAATGTCCCAGATTAGATTATGAAATTCGGAATAAAATGTTGTTTGTGGCAATAAAACTGTGGATTCTTGTGATTAGCATTGAAAATTACGAATGATCGTCGCTGCACACACACACTCCAATAGGAACCAAACGGAAGCAGAAAAGCACAATCCAAACATTTGTAGTACACAATAAATTATGATTGATGGGACGCACAAAGCTAACAAGTCGGGTTCCGAGGGCAGTTTCATTAATTTGGATAAACGACCTACTCATCACAAATGAATCACTGAATAAAGTTTGATGAGACAGTGAAAATCATAGCGCATCAACTGGGATGCGAGGTAAGCACTGTTAATATTTGATTGGTGAAAAAAAGGCGAAATCGCTCCGGTTATTTGGTTGGAAAAAACACGTCAACTAATGAATCAGCTTATGGTTGATCACGTGACACAAAAACGAAAAGACCTGGTGGGGCCCTGCCATAACAGGGTAAGGTATGTGTCGAATACAATACAATACAATACAATACAGACCGTGAATGTATGTCTCTCTTTATCTACTAATTTTATCAACAGGAACAAATGATTCATATTTGTGTGATTTGGAGACATCTGGTGATTGTCCCTAATGGTGAAAATACTTTATCATCGCTGTGGGAATCGGATCTGAGGTTCACCACTCAAGTCCCTGAGAAAGTTATGTAAAATAATAATGTTCGAACGTGTGTATTTCCGACTTGAGACTTTTAGAACAGGTTTTTATAATACACTCATTTGCAAATCAATTTGGTTTCCACGGGAGACTCAACTGAGTCTCTCGTTTATGATGTTCTTCAACTGAATGTGCTGCACACAGGCCGCCTCATGTTTCAGTTGGTACGATATTCAAGATATCGCAGTATATTTTCATGAAGAAAACTACTCACAAGGTAGTGGGCTGTCGAAGAGTTTTCAGCAACCTTGTGAGTAGTTTCCTTCAGGTTTTTATAATGTTAGTAAACGGCAATCAAACCTTTGGGTAGTTTGTTCCTTGGCGGCAAGTCTGTTTGGGACTCCAGGATGAGGTTAACTACCCGGACAAACATATTTCCCAAAAAACATCTGGTGTTTTAATTGGATGGTGGACTAATTCTGGTCAAACAACGTCTGCCGAGGTAATTCATTCATCGCTTGGACTGTGCAACTGATTTCCAAGGTTGACCAATACTGGAGAAAATCTCTTTCCGATTTTTTTGTTACACCAGCCTGCGGTAGAACTACTTGCCGTTTCCCCCCTCCGTCTTATGGCGCTTCCTTGAATGATGTCATATCAGCCTAAATGTCTGATTTAAAATCATCAGTAAGACTCATCTTAGGAATCTTGGTATGGGGGCAATCAAACTTCCAAAATCTGACTCACTTCCAGGTGAAGTTCAGACTGGTGATTCAATGATATTTTTAATCTGGTTGGAAGGCTGCACTTCAAGTTTCGTGCCACCTAGAGTGCTCAAGTATGCTGGACCGACCCAGCATTTTAAAATCGTGAACGATGTATGTGGACAACGATACCTTGCATGTCTAATTTGGAAATTTCAGCACAGCTGTTATTGGATTCGAAATCAATATAAAAACGCGCCATCATAAAATCTCAGCACTCTTCTAAAAAAGATTACCGAGCCCGAAAACTTTGGTTCCGAAGAGATAATATGACCTTTGAAAAAACCTTCAACGTGGCCGAGTTAACAGTCAGCCCCATCAGTCACCTTCCAATTGAACAACATGTAAAGGATAAACTTCCTTGTCACGCCACCTGTCTATATGTTTATCACTGTACCCGCTTCAGTGGAGGAAGTTGTATTAGTGAAAAAACGAGGCAGCTGTTCAAACGAAAGACATTCTAAAGGACAACGTCCCACTTACACTACACTTTGGCCCATCTTCTTGATAGGGGATATAACGTCATCGTTGCAACGGCCTCCGAAGTACTCAAGAAGTCCAATCAAGGTTACTGAGAAATACTGGGCCTAAAATTTTAGCCACTGCCGAATCCACTGGCATATCTATTTGCAAGCCTCAGACGCGCTTTGAACAGAGGTTTGAGGTCAGGTGGCCAGAAAACCACATGTTAACCCCACGTGACTCTCAAACCCTCTGTCAATTCCGACCAATACCTTGACCCTTTGTTATTGGTTATTAGCCTAATTGGTCGCAGCCAACTGTGCCGACAGACTTTTATATATATA
>SJOL01006431.1:689002-718007 GCA_004794785.1 Opisthorchis felineus | reverse complement strand
TGAGTCTGCCGTAGCAAAAACATTGTGTACCACAGAAGATTTTTGCTGCTAACGAAAACTGTCCCTGTGAGTCCATACCATAGTGGGATGAAGCCATGGACTCTAGTTTCGCTCTTATTCGAGGTCAGCAGCAGTGAATAGCCTGGGCCGTGACGGGTCTGAGCTCCGGACATCTGACGTGCAAGGCGGGCGTGTTGGCACTACTCCATAAGATCATGATGAACGCACTTGAATTGCTACGTATGAACAGGCGAATGCGTTCACGCCTGAGCGCTGTGATAGGTTTTCCGAAAGGCTCAAACGATGACCCAGTAACTGTTCTGGTTGTGTCGGTCCACTAACCGTTCGCCCATCAGAACTTCCTAGTCGGGTAGCTCCATGGATGTTTGATACCTACCGGACAATTTTTGATTAGCTGTAAGTGTTTGCGGGATTTGTAGAATTTGGGAAAAAAATGATTTTGCGTTTTGACCACCCATCCAGCTGGTATAAGCAGTGCGAAGGGATTACAATTACAGCTTAAATCGATAACCGGTAAAGATGCTTCTAACGGTCAAAGATAAGTAAATACTGCCGTTGAGGGCAGGAAATAAAACTGGCCATCATAACAGTTTTTGGAGAAGTGTGTGAGATGTGGTCAGCGGCAGTGGGGTCACACTTACCGCGAATAGCGTAGTTGTGGGAAGCCATGAATGAGTGAGAGATGAGCGAATGAAATAAACTTTGCGATTTTACACTGTATTGTGCTCAGGTTTCCATTTACACACTATAAAATTCTAATCACTTAAAAGCTGAAAATTCCGATAAGTAAAGTATCAAATCAATTGTTAGTAAGATGTGAGATATATGATTAGCGGTATGATAAAGATTTGAACTGCATTTGACCAAGTCAGTGGGATTGATCGATTGGTCTAGTCTAGTCACCTGATTAACTAAAGCAGGGCAGAACTGACAAGGCCATGATGAGTGAAACTGTTTGAACCAAACACTTTTGAGTGTATAATTTAAGTTTGCAACTTCTGTGAACTATCAAGGAGATCCCCAACTGTCCAGCCTTCCATATTACCTCTAGACACATGTCCAACATCCCTATAACATTTGACTGGATTTTTCGAGCATTTGGATGTATAAATTTTGGGACCCGATGGCGAGATACCTCCTTTGGCTCATATGGTACACGAGCTCTCTAGGCCGCGCCCACGACAGCGTTCTTCAAACATAAGGAAGACAACAGATTGGCGGCTCTATAGAGTCTAAAAGGAAAATCCCCAGGTTGCCGCTTAAGAAATTTGGCAAACCAAGTAGCCATAGGTCCAGGGCGCAGTAACTGGTAAGACCTCGCTACAAATCTGAATTTCCTTGCAGCTTTCACAGTTTTAGCAATGTCTGACCAGATTCCATTTTAATCGGCCCTGTTGCGACGCGTTATCCGTCTTCTTGAACCATAAAACGTTGATGGGTCCTCCTCCAGCAGAAACCCTCCTATAAACCCTAGCAATCACATCCTACCCCCGGACGGTGTGCTGTGTGCTGTGTAACATTACACCGAACTGAACAGTAAAAGACACCGTTTTTTTCAAATATTTACCGCTGACGAAGGTAAATGAATGGAGTTACTCTGTCAGCAGAGCATGATTTATGTGTCAACACCGTCTGCTTTTGAGTTTTTACGGAGGAGGAATGTGGGAGTAAGTATGTTTGCTCACGACTGTTTATAATAGGTTGCGAGTGGAGTTAAAAAACGGGCAAGCCAAATTATAGCACGTCTTCGCTCTACTGCCTCTTCATATACCAGTGTACGCTCTGATGCTAGCGATGGCGAATGTCCTCACTAAGGTGTGATCCGTTTAGACTGTGGTGTATCTGTCTTTTGATTACCAGATCTGTGGATATTTCCCTGATTGCGTGAGCCAAATATGAGTAACAATGGTTTAGAAACACCGTGAATACATGGAAATTTTGGCCATAAGCCTCTGTATGTCGGCCTGTCCAGGTCATTCCGTCGGATATATGTTGAAGTTAACAGTTCAGATCTACCCCACATAAACGGATTGGGTTTCCAACTATGTGAAAAGGTCCAATTTTATCGAGACTAGTGACCGGACAATCTGTCCTGCATAGACGCAGCTCACTGGAGTTACACCAGTTTTTTTTACTGTAAATTCTGCCGACAGAAGGCTGTGGCCAACGAAATCCACGTGATAAATAACGTACATCATTAGGACAGTCCTATGTTCATCAGGTCCTCCGGTTGCAACTCAATGCATTTCTTGCTTTCTTTGCGTCTACCCTACGGTTCTCATTTCAGTGCACTAGCGACCTTTGCCTTGTCTATGCCTATAGAAGCAGTCCATTTCTCTCTGGCATTAAAATGAATTCATTGAAGCTTTGCCTACAGTTTACCAGTTAGCGCCTTCTTTGGAAAGAGAGCAAGGTGGACTGATTTCAGACTGTTGTCACCGAGACAGTGTTCCTGAACAGCAGATCTCCGGAGTGTGTTAATACCGGTATATCCTAACAAACCCACTGCTGAAACTGTGTTGGGGAAAGCCTCAGAGGAATAAATCTTATGGACCGCCCTTGCTACCGACAGTTCAGGTATGATGCCCTCATGAATCTCGCGAGGCCAGCATGGAATACGTTCGTTTGGCAGCTATAACCTTATACAATATGACTGGACAAACATTCTTGGCAAATCAGCTGACTCTACGCTCTTCGATTTATGAAGTATTTTGAGCATGTTTATGCCTTCATCTACCCATTTATGCCACTGGAGAGCTGTTCAAATATCTCCAGTATGATAACAAAATGTAAGTGAAAACAGTTTATATCAACGCTAAAAACTTAAATTTATAGGAAATAAAACATTCGAAAAGCCATTTTTCAAGTCCTTCAGTTTGCAGAGCTTTTCATTCTCTCTTATAAATATCTCACATACAATCTGCATTCATTCCCGCAAATGTTCGATCAGATAACATTATGAAGTTTGTGAAAAATTGCTACGAAACGATGAGGTTCGTATACGAAAGGAACTAAATCGCAAGTAATGTCAGTCACTTACTAAGGGATTCACAGTGTTTCCTTACTCTGAAAGAAGCGATGAGGATTTCACACGAAACCTTTCCCCGTAAAGGCCAATGATACCATAGAAATCGAACAATGTGAACGTTTTTGAATACCGTCAGGTGCAAACAGTTTTCCAGTTTTTGAGTCTGTTTGAACTTCGAGTAATTACTGTCCTCACTGTTTACGCAGGTGATATCAAAGCTAACCAGACCTAGCTTTTTCGTAGGCCTGTGTTTACTAGCCTTCAACCCAGTGATGACCTTCAAACGGAAAACTGGAGATAAGCCGACATCAGCTCATGGGAACTTATCTAGCGAAAAAAGTGAGTTCGAATCCCGAGCTGCAAGCTTATTGTCAGCTGCTTTTTCGAGACTGCTTTCGTTGTCGGTAATTTTCATGTAGTCTGACACAGAAAGCCCAAAGCTGACGAATAGGATCGTGGAAATTTTAGACGCATCATTACGAATGCCTAAAATGTGCCAGTATTTGTGATAATTTAATAGAGGTTTTCCTGATTTTACAGTCGTTAGCGGTGAAACTTTCACGTATAAGAAACTTTGTTAATAACAGCTGATCCCAGAATTATCCAAGGACGGAATTTTTACGGTTTATTCTCATTGGTGTTGTTGAACAAATGGGATTCCACAGCCTGTTATTTTCGAGGTCCTCGATATCTCGAGTGAAAGGGTTCGGTTTGCTGGCACTTCGAGCTGAATATAATCCTAGCTCAAGGTTCCCTATCCAAGGTAACCAGTTACAGAAAACGAACTTGGTTTTCTACCTTTGTTCTTACAACAAAAGTGGTTTTTATCAAACACTAGCCAGTTACCATGTAAATTTACCCAAGAAGCACAAAGGGATAATACCTGACTGTAAATGCTGCTGGAACTTTATACCTGCAATCAGTATTTATACTACCATCACCATACATTAGTTGTTAAAGCTTGCTTTTTGCGGGATTGTTGAATTTGGAACAAGCCAATCGATAGATGAACAAAATACTACAACTTTGTAACCGGACCATCGGATTGAAATCTCTTGCTCATCAAATAGTTCAAAACGTATGAGGATCATTGACCAGGTTATTTGGCGAATTGCTACGATGTTTTTCATACCGCACTGCAATGAACTAGACAAATGATTTCAATTTGCCTGAAGACAGGAGTGAAAATCTACCCATAGAAGGGGATTTTCTGCCCCGAAAGAGTAAGGAACAAGAGAATTTTCGTCTGATTCAGTGGAATAACCAAAACCGTAAGATTATTTCAATTCTCCGCGTCAGTAGGAAGACGTTAAGAAAGGATGTGTGAAGAATTGTTGTTTTGTAAAATCAATCCAATATTTCGTAGATTTTGCGGACTCAGTGGAACGCATCTTAGCTAGTACCGTAATTTCGCCTAATCTATATTACATGAGGACTCACCGGACTCAGGCAACCAGATCATGTGACCATGCCTGACCAGCCAATGTTGAACGCATTTGTCATCACATCTCGATAAAAGGACAGTCGTGCTCATATGACGTAGATGACCTCCACGTCTTGAACAAGTACTTTATTTGTCTAATTTTTCCAGATAAATCACTATTAAAATGTACTCAGGTAGCAAACGGGTTTGATGATCCTCGGGTGTTACCTTCCTATTGGGTTTAATTTGTAAAAGTGTACACAGACTTGTAAGTGCTTAGCCCAAAATTGATTTTTTATCTTTCTCATGGCATCAGCTGTAACCAAAACAGCTACAGAAGAACGGTAAGAAAAACCAATCAAAAGCAAGTCCCAAGAGCTTCTCCGGTAGAGTTACACTGTTTCCCCTAATAAGAATGTACACATAGCACGGTGGATTTTCATGCACACTGTATTAGGAAAATTGTACCCCGATTGTATGTGGTTGTCCTAAGATTCACACCTCTGGGTCACTCAGCCGCCGAAGAAGGTAGGCCACCACAGAGAAAGAGAATCATGAAAGAGAAAATTATGATATGGAACTGAGTGTTTGTAGCTCAGGCTTTTTAGTTGGTGGACAATTTTGTTGAAAACGTTTCGAAACAGCTGGGGGATGATGGTTGTGCGTTCAAGAATGATGCGCGCCAGTGTAAGTGCATGATCCTAAAGGCCTTGCTCGACCTTGGATTATGGTTGGTTTCCCCGGTAGGTAAACTTGCTGATTGCAGTTTTCACTCAGGGTCCGAATGATCAAGAATCCCCGTGACCTATGAAGTAGACCTATCTGACTCGTACCAGGTGACTTTTGTCAGAGTAGTCCCGCGGTTTTTCGTCGCATAATCCGTTTGTTCGATGCTCTACGTCATTCAACTGGGTTACTGATTTCTTGCTCGTTGGGGTCTAATGCACCGTATCAGTTGACTGAGTCCGTCATGAAATACCATGCTGTCTGGAAGTCTGGGTCGAACATTCACTGCTTAATGTTATCATCGATTTTTCCTTCGATTTTACCTTCGATTGCCAAGGACAATTTAAATTAGGCATGACCAGTAAAAACCAAGCAAGTTTGTTACTGCCAGCGACAGGTTAGTGCGCTTTTCGTCTAACAGGACGCTCCGAGTCCTGGAACACGAAAGAGTTTCTTACGCAGAACCGCGGGTTCTTCCTGGGTTTTACTCTGAAGTTAGAGGGCTGGTCACGCGGACTGTTGGTAGCTGTCACTGGCGATTAGTGGTCGCCTGAATGACGAGTAGCCACACACACAAGGCAGTCATGGTCAACCAACTACGACAGCGAAGTGGCCTGAATACCAAAGTTTGGTGCAAGAAGATGCCGGGAAAACTATGGAGACAAACGAGAATAGTAAGGTACAATTTTATGGCAAATTTGTACAACTGAACTTAAAAATTACTGGCGATAAACTAAAAACCTTGCGCCAAATCTTCAAGCACAGTTGACGAAGACAAGACGGCAGTAAGAGGGCATGACCCAAATGCTTTAATTTCCGAGAATCAAGATCAGTTTAACGTGCAAGACGTGAGGATTCTGATGAATACGGTTAGCAAAATGTAGGGGGACTTCTGGAAACTCGGTTCTTTACGATGAACTCAATCAACCCACAGGTTGATCTGAACCCAATCTGTACATCCCAGAGAGCAAAAGGTCAGTCGTTCAGCTGTAACACCCTTTCGGTGCCTAGCCACCCGAAGGAAGCACGAAGGCTGGGATACTGCCAGGTTACCCAAGCCCAGACAGGGGAAGTCGAGAGGCTGAGGTCGGGTTCGAACCACGGACCTTCCGGTCAGTAAGTTTGCACTCTAAAAACTGAGCCATCCCACGAGAGATCAGTAACTTAGTCGAATAATGCAGAGCATATAACAAACAGATTGCTCGCCAAGGAAAACACAGGGCTAATCTGACAAACGTTAGAGAGTTCGAATCAGAGAGGTCGAGTTCAAACGTCAGCTGGATCCGTGATCAGCCAAAACGTGAGTGAAAACTGCAGACCTATCTGGGTAACCAAACCTAATCCCAGGAGAACGCTTTTAGGATGATGTACTTAAATTGTTGCATATCAATCGCGAACGCAACCATCACCGCACAGTTGTGTACTGCTTCGTGACGACGCACTAATTGCTATTTTCACGAGTGACGGAAAGTCTGCAACAAAACTGCCCAAATCAGCAAACAGCTCGACCACAATGCTGAGTTTTGGTACGTCATTTTCCTTAGTTGATAGTGTGAGGAGATTTCAGAATTTCAGTGGGGATTTTGTCCTGTAATTGAATCCAATCTGTGCTGAAAAGTTGAAAGAAAATGTACACCTGTATAGGCGTGATACACTACTCATAAGGTTGCTGAAAACTCTCCGATAGCCCACAACTGATTTCGCTCTTCCACTTTGGGCTCACCAGGTAGGAGCAGTCCCCGAGTTTCCGTCAACCTTATGTTCTACTTGGACCCGAATTGGACTGATTTCGACAAATACTCTCATTTGCAATTCGATTTGTTTTGAGGGGAGACACCTGGAACCCAGCTGGAGCTCTCGTTTATGATATTCTTAAGCAGCTGAGTGTGCCTCACCAGGCCACCTCATGTTTCACTTGGTACGTTATTCAAGATACCGCGATGCACTGAATAGACGTAATACACTTCTCATAAGGTTGCTTAAGAACATCGTGAAATAGAGATTCAGCTCGGTTCCAGGTGAGCTCCCATCAAAACCAAGCTGGTATACAAATGACTGTATTTGAGGAATGTTCGCCTGTTTCATCCTAATTGGGAATCGTCAGCGGTGCGAAACCCAGAGAGTTTCGAACCCGTGACCTCCCGGCCAGTGGCTGAACACCTAACCACTCGGCCACGACCGGTTGAACAGCAGTGTGCTTAGCCCTCGCTTTGGCATTTCTCAGACCTCCACCTCAGAAGTGGTCACTCCAGCAACCAGTCAGCACATGACCATGTAACCTGGGTGGTATCACATTCCGTCTAAGCGTGAGTTAATCACACTGGCCACCAGCTTCTCGTGGCCGAACAGTTAAGTGTTCGAACTACTAGCCTGGTCCTAGACTCTCTACTGGAGTTTCGTGAGAATCGCACAACTGACGATTTCCAATAAGGATGAAATAGTTGTACAGTGATTCTTGGCTTCTCAGCACAGAGTGGCTTCATTGACAGCACGAAATTTCACTAGGATTTTTGATAATTTCAGATGAGGACTTTGAGGCCTATTGAAGTAACCTCATAAACCTGACCCGACTTATCAGATGGAATCAACGATGGTTGGTTACTCTGAACGTTGATCAGGGCAAATCGCACAAACTGTTCACTGAAGTGCAGAAATTTACAACCCGGGGAATATCTATGCAGTATTTCCAGACATTTGCGTTATTGTCACCTTTTTTGCTAAGGAAACAGGAAGTATTTTGAATTTGTCCACTTCCTATGGGCTGTCACAACTTTTCAACCAAAATTGACTGGTTGATCAAGAAAAACAACGAGGGGTGTATAAAACACAGATCAACTCATTTTGGACTGTTGGTGATTGAGTGAGTACAAATCAACCAGTTTCTTGCTGCATGAAAAGTCCCACCTGTCCATATTCCATCACTAACTCTAGGTTGAACTTAGCGTGAATGAGTTTTTGAAGGTTTCAAGACTTTCTAAAACATTTTTGCCCTTCTGCCAATGTCCGATTGCGTGACCGTCTTTCCAAACACCTAGAAAGACTAGTTTGGCGTGATGTGAGCAGACTCTTTGCTTCAGTTAACCTGCCTTGAACGTCAACCTAGTAATTGTGGTTGCCTCGAGCTAATTGAACCATGTAGCAATAAGGGAACTACTTGCGTGCGCAACAGGTGTAAGGTGAAAACAAACTTGACCACGTGTGTTTGACTGCCGTATTGTAATTGAGTTGATTTTGGGGATGAGTGGTTTTTGCTCTGTTTCCCGGGGGACGTAAAATTTGACCATCGCTAAACCGAACTGTTGGAATAAGATGTGCCAACCGAGAAAAGAAGAGGGAGTTTGTATTTCGAACTCCGGAAGGAAAAACACCTAAGGATAAATTGGACAATGTGTATACAGTCAGAAGTTTCAAGCACCTCGCAATTGTTTCCTCTATTTCACTAGGCTCAAAGTATACGTGCTCAGTGAATTTCAATCGAACCGGTTCGAACAAGTAGTTAATGACTTTTCACCAAACGCTAACTGACTAGGAAGCCCTCCTGGACAGTGATGACGAAATCGTATGAAACAACTTTCTTTTGCCCCAAGGATTTCCAGTGTCAGGACAGTCCATCCTTCTGATGAAGATGAACTGATTATCACTTAGTGAAAAAATAGGCACACACAAAACTACTTGTAAGTGCGGCGAAATCATTTCACTTCGACTTGGAGTTCCCATAAATCAGATCGCCTGTCAGCTGGTGACCCCACAGTCGTGCTGAAATTGGTCTTCACCATAACCGACAGTTCAGTAGTAAAGACGCAGGAGATTTTCCTGTATACTTCTATTCTTTGACTGGTAAGATTCTATCCACTGATTTATGTCACTTACTCCAGACTCCCCTTCATGGGGAAAAATATGTAGCAAACTTTTTGATAGTACTCGCAAGGTCGATGAAGACTCTGGACCGCCCATCATCGGTTTCACCCATTCTGAAGCTCATCAGTTGGGCGTAGTCACCGATCTCCCGTCATCAATCCCACATCCTTCTTGAACATCATCTTCTACGCGGTTCCCGAAATGCACTCAGTTTCACAATAATTTGGTGTTATTCTCTTCACTGCTTGCGTCCTGTGTAGCAGGGTACAGTGTTCCTCCGGATTTTTTCCCAGCCTCAAAGGAATAAACTGCAATTTGATTGTGCGGTCCTTTAGGTGGGCTTACCACAAACCATAAGACCACTGTGATTTTTATGTTTTGACTTTCCTGTTTATTTCTTAGCTGTTCAATGCAACCAGGACAATTTAAATTCAAACCTAGTGCGAGAGTTTCATTCTCCTTCGACTAAAAGGGCCATTATCCAGTGCCCCAATCCCCCAGATTACTGCGATACTGCAAGCCCACCTTGACCCACATGCGGACACCCAGTATTTGTCCAGTATAATCCCACTATGAAAAAGTCTCACCAGCTTCAAAGGGCTGTCTCCCAACTAGGTCGTCTATGCTGGCTGTTGTCATCAGACTCACCAAATTTGCGCGATCATTATATCGGCTAGCAAAACCGGTACCACGGCTAATACCTGATGCCGCAGACAAAAAGATTCCAGCCTTTGGCGAAGTTCATCATGACATACTCATTGTTGCAAAGTGATTTTGATAAATCCAGAAACCCCACATGACGTTGCTCCAGACAGGAAGTGTTGTGGCCTTTATGAAACCAAAAAGACGCATTCCGTAATCTCTTGAAGGAAGCTACTCACAATGTTGCTGAGAATTCTTCGACAGCTCAGCACCGGTTTTGCATTTCTTCAAGCTCACCAGTTAGCGGCACTCCACCAGTCTCTGTCAACTGAAGTTCTACCTGGTGTTCCAAAAAGATGACCCACTGGCAAATAGACCTCACCACACAAAAAGTATGATTTCATACTTCCGCACAAAAATATTGGAGTGGTCAGATTACGATCCACAACTCAACCTCACTGGAACTACCTAGCACCGCATATGTCCAAAGATGGTAGACTCTAAAAGATCCGGGCCGCTTCAGTAGATCCCTTCAAAAATTCTGAAGAACACTGACCACAACACTATCCAGACATTCCTACAAAATGGTGTATGAACGTTCTGAGAGCAAATGGGTCCGACCAAACCGTTCTAACCGCGCTTGACATTAGGTTAACAGGCAATGGTCCTGCACCAGTATTTTTGTATCGTAGTTTTCACGTTCCGGACTACGATTGTATTAGAGGTGACATCCTACTTTGCCGCAGTCGTGGACGGTACACGGAAGACTTGCTGACGTTCTTTGGTTTAATACCACTTGTTTAAGTGGAAACAAGTTTAAAAAATCGTCTCTTAAGTCCTTTGATTTTAAGTTATTGATATTTCATGCGACTAGCCTCAACTTCATCGTATTATGCCAAACACGTGAGAGCACGAACATCAATTACTTTTGACTTCGTTACCTATAAAATCCCAAAAATGAATAACGAGTATTCACAATGTGCTTCCTCACATCCCAGTATCTCAGTGGCCCACCGGGTTTTGGACATAGCCTCAAGTAGCCAACTCATCCTCAATGCGTAACCACTAAGAATTTATTGGACAAAGCACCTTATTGAATATACTTTCAGAAATAAACCCAAACCCCGCTTTCAGTCGGGAAAAGTAAGCCGTCAAGATGTTGCAGAACAGAGAAGGAAGGTTGCCTTGGTTTGACTACTAATTCAGGTTTCGTCGCACGGTTTGCCCAGTGTTGTTGCTAGAAGCCTTTCAGTTATGGCACTGTTCTTACCATTGGGAGAAACCGCTAATGGACACTTCTGATCATTCTGAACGGGTTATGAGCACAATTGCTTAAAAACATCAAAAACGAGAGAGTCAGCTGGGTTCCGGGTGAGTCTCTCGCAAAACCAAATTTGTTTGAAAATGAGTGTAGTTCACAATTTCGTGCAATTTGGCTTCAAGTGGGACGTAAGGTTGACGGAAATTCGGGGATTGCGCCTACCTTATGAGCCCCAGGAAGCGTGAAACCCGTCGTGGGCTGTCGAAGAGTTTTCAGCAACCTTATGAGTAGTACGATATGTATCGCGATATCTCGAATATCGTACCAACTGAAACATGAGGCGGCCTGGTGCAGTACATTCAGTTGCTTAAAAACACCGTAAACGAGACACTCAGCTGGGTTTTAAGTGAGTCTCCCGTCAAAACCAAATTGGTATATAAATGAGTGTATTTTGCTGAAGGCTGTCTTGGTTGGACTACAAACTCAAGTTTCATCGCAAGGGTTGCGCAGTGTTGCTAGAAACCCTTTAGTTATGTCACTCTCCTTGCCGTCAAAGGAAATCACATCAGCTGATTTCGGCTAACAGACACTTCTGATAATTATGAACGGGTTGTGAGCACAATTGTGCGGAACAACATTTTTTTCAAAACACACTAGTAACACATATATGCGGTTTCCTGCCAGGCCTTTCCGATTGCTCACAACCTACTTGAACAGTCTACAAAAACTATTCTCCGCCGGACTTCCGTGTCCTGGATCCTCCTTGTTTCAAGATTAGTCTTCCTTCAAATTAATGTCGTGATCCCAGTCATAACAAGGCAGTGTTTGGCTCAACAGTCAGAAGACAGTTCCGAACGGCCCAAGTTATGTGACTCAAGGGAGCAGATGCTAGTATCCCCAGCCTGTTCCAGTTAAACCTTGAGTTTCTATTTCAAAGCTTCTCACCAGTTTTCGATGGTCAACATCAAAACGGACATATGCCTCCCGCCTGAACAGAAGCATCCTTCATCACCTGAAAGCCACCTGTCCGGAATCCAAATTAGGTTACACAAGATTTTCCAAGTTACCTTTGACCGAGGCCATCCCATAGAAGAAAGACAAGAGTAAACTTCCTTCCAAAGTATGGCATTGCAGTTTTGACAACGCACAGCGTCAATCCATTGAAGATATTCATACCTGGATGGCAGTCACTTTGAAATTTTCAAGGTTGGATGATTATACACTGTTTCGGGGACTGTTTCGTCAGCCAACATCCTTTGTAACTTATCAGACTGCTTCCGATCTAAACGTTTATCTGAAGACCTCGATAAAAACGCTCAAAACTGAGATAAAATTCTGACAGAAATCACTATCGTGGATGATACGGTGCGTGTTGAGTAGCTCAACAATTTTGCCTTCGTGGAGTTCCCCCTGGAAATCGGCAGTTATTTGTTTTTCAATACTCTTACGGTATGTATAAACGTTTGCTGGTGGATAAACCCTGTGATAAGTCCGTTTGATGCCAGCTACTTGTGATTCTCATTCTTACACCGTTTTCAACAGATATTTCGGCAAAAATCGACTGCAGAGGAGGAGGCTGGAAAATCCGTCGTGTGAAGAGTGCAGATAGGCACATTGGGAATTACCGCTCAGATTTCAACAAATGATGGCTACATTTGCAGAAAGGGTTCCTGCCTTTCACCAAAACTATATGACAAAAAACTACGCGAACCATGATGAAAATAGCAACCACCTCTTCGAAATCCAGTGGGAATGTTCTGCCTGATGGGAGGCATAAGAAATGGGTGCAATGTTTACGCGGTTTTCGGGTCGCCAATAACCTTTAGTAAAGTTCTCATCAGAGTCTGTTCACCACAAATGGAGGCAAGGGGTGTTTCAATATAAATGAATCATGAAAAGACTAAAAAATGTCGCCAAAGTTTAGGGGAGATTTTGATGTAAAATGTATGTCTTCGTGGCCGACACTTTGTAATCTTTGAGCTCCATTCGCTACATGTTACGTCCACAACGCCCCAACTAGACTCCAAGTCCTATCCCCGATTGCCGCTTTAATCGGTGCGTCACGAACGCGATATTGATCGTTGTGGAAGGCCTACAAACATGTACGTTTCCAATTGTATGATTGATTAAATTGAGCGTCATAATCATTCTGGTTCAACAGAGTGAGTGATAGCTTGCTTGCATGTAATTACTGATACGCCTATATTTCAGAAATTCGGCACAATTAAATTGTACTCAAATGAAGATTCAAAATTCAATTTGGTTCATTCCATCAGTTTAACTGAATCACAATCCAAAAACCTTTAAAACAACTTAACACCTAGAAACGTTGGTGCATCAGCGTACCTACCTAAAAAAGTTAATCAAATTCACGATGAATATTAGTCCGAAACTGAGTCACAGGTTTCCATCACATCTTCGGATCGGTTAATTCGTCGTCTTGTAAATCTAGTTAGTTTTTACCGCCTACGTTCCATACAAACGACCATGTCATATTTTCCGATTGACAGTTTCTCAGGCACGCTGAAGTATAGTTCACATTTAGTGGGAAAATTTACGACAGGCTGTCGTCAGTTAAGATGCAAACCTGTGGA
Source organism: Opisthorchis felineus (assembly GCA_004794785.1). NCBI lineage: Eukaryota > Metazoa > Platyhelminthes > Trematoda > Opisthorchiida > Opisthorchiidae > Opisthorchis > Opisthorchis felineus. The sequence continues at coordinate 704,454 of SJOL01006431.1, read as the reverse complement.
CAACAAAACAAACACGTCAATAAACTATATCGATTTTGCTGCACGTAGCTTGCGTCATGCTACTAAATGATTTTGACTAAATAATTTATTTACATGGGACTATCTATAAGGTCAAATCAACCCAGACCAGTTGTTTTGTCTACTTTATGAGGTAAAAACGAGGTTCAAATACCGAAGAACAATGATAATGAGAGCAAACATGCAGCTCAGTCGATGCGTCACCAGGATTTGAAAATTGACATTCCAAGAAATCAATTTGTGATTACAATGCTAATCGAGTAAATCGCATTTTCATATTGTTGTCGTTTTACTCAGAAACAGGGTACATTCAGACGGCAAGACAGGAGTAATAAGTTCAAACCTATGGAAACAATCAGTATACTTGTCGGGTCGACATTTGGGGGGTCGAACCAGTTGTGGATGTTGATTTGCCCACAGTGTATATAGGTAGGACGGAACCGCTCACCCAGAACAAGTACCTGAGAATAAACGTATTAGAGGAGCCGTTTTCTACTTATCATGGTTTTGACCAAGTTCTCACTTTCATAAAAACAGACATCTTACCAGATTATTTTTACAGTATGCAGGGACAAAACCTCGTAAAAATGCACACTGGCGGAACCATGCAGCCAGTCCTTATATATGTTTCACTTCGAAATTCTGAAAAGTCGTCATGCTGCAACAGCTATGCTACAACCGATTGGTCATATTTTTCAAATTAACTGACATAGCAAAGTGATGTAAGAGCCCAGTCAGAAGGTCACGTGAAAGTCCTACAACATGAAATTGTCCTTCACATATTTTACGTATAAATCGATTGGGGTATTTAAACCAAATTTGGCAAGATAAATGGCTACTCAGCTGGTTTTGTATTGCTAGGTGGCCCAGTTATCGACAACAGCGACTGTTGTCGACTGAAATTCCACATGAAACTCAAGTCTTCCGACTTGGGAATTGGCACAACAACATGAATTTTGTTATCAGTCTAATTATTACAGGTATTTTTTTTACCGTTTTGACCCCAAAACAAAGAATCTGCATCCCAGAAACAATCAGATTTCTTGAATGGGGAAGAATTTTGGTGAGCATCTCCGAACTAGCCAAAGCAAGTATACCATCCCCCTGGCAACTGGGATTGGATGGTACGTCGGAAGGGACTTCTGGTAGGCCGCATCAAAGTAGTGGCTGAGACTCAGGTAGCACCGGTTTGTATAAGTCATTTTCGTCGGGAAATTTTGCTGCCAGGAAACTTCAAGCTTTATGGATTTTTTCTGTTTAATATCCATGTTATCCAGGCGGTAAGGCGAGATGAAACAAGAAAACCGAAATGTATTCCGTCATGAGATAACACCACAAATTTCCCATGAAGAATGTTTAAAGTAATATTTTTTAAATCCTTGGATAATCTTCTAATGAGACTCAGTACCTAATGAGCGGAAATCACCTAAATCCTTTTATCGGTTTTGAACCAACGGTGCAGCACATGAGTTGTCTGGCACTTTTTTTCCTGGTGTGCACCATTACTAGTTTGAGTTTTGTTTGTGTCCCTTCCATTTAAAAATTAATTTGAGCAGAAATGACATGTTTTCAAGTGGAATTAAACAGTCTAAACTCCGATATCGGTTTTTTCTCCAGCCTTTCATTCATAGGTGTTTGAATAAAAACTCGATTAGTTTAGCAGTGGTCGTGAGGACGTATGGTCGACTGCTACTCACTACACAACAAGTTCTTTGTGCCAATTACTTCATTCATGTCAATCAAAAGCGATCCATGGTTGCCTACATGTTTTTTTACATTTCAGTCATTGACAGATCACAACATTATTCAAGTACCTTAGAAAACATCTTGACGTCAAAGCTGCAATCGCTTGATTCGTATCGGCCTAAAAAATGCAACGCGGAAAACAGGGAGTTTCACCTTAGTAACTTTATGGTAGAATTCTAAAAACTGAACAAAAGTTTGAAATCACAGAACATTGATCGATTATGTCTGCTGGATGACAATGTGGCCGAATGTACAGTGTTATGCCAATACATTTTACAGTGTACAATGTAGTTTCCATATAAAACTATGTACGGGTCTGAAGCACCATTCCAGATAACCGAATCGCATCTTACTGATTAGTATCAGGGAGAAAATGTGAGAGTTCTTTACAGCATTACTGCTAAATGCGTCGTTAAAGCCATTCTTGCGTAATGGAGTGTCTTTTGAACTGGATAAAAAGCAATTTTTCAACGGAGATTTCGTCCTGTAAGAGCAATCGGTCTATGCCCAAAAAAAACAGAGGCACAGAATACTTCGATTATAGGACGAAAACTTTCTTCTCATACAACGAAAAACAAATTGTATGGTTAAGTAAATAGGGCTAAAGACTTAATCGGATCCACCCCATGTGATTTAGTGTCTTACAGAACCGAACTAATGCACATCACACGGGAAACCGTGAGATTTTATTGTTCAGATATTCACTAAATTGGTTTTGGACTATGGTATAATTTGAATAGTGCTCACCCTCGCCGACCTTGAAACACAGATGAGATCGTTTGAGGTATCGTTTGATTTTTTTTTCAAATCAGACTTCTCACACTACTTAAGTTGAGAAGAAATATAAAAAACACTCGGAAAACCCGGGCTGATTTTTAGTAACAGGACTTGGAAATTTGTGTAGCACTACTTCAGAGACCATCAAAGCGGAATGTTCACGGCCACGTTCATCATCGCTTGGACTTCAGTGTGTGGGTGTATTTAGTGCAAGTCCACTAAACAGCTGTATTTATCTGGTTCATCGCTAGACGATGGGGTGATTCACAGATCAGATTAAAAACTTTGCGCATTAATGAAAGCAGTTTTTCTTAATCTCTATTCAAGTTACACAAACATATTTGCAAAAGCCCATGTATTACGGACGGCGAAAGGGACAGAAATCAAGCGTTTCCATTTGAACTAACGTCTAAAGAAACTATTCAGCAAGACAGTTTATGTGTGTGTGCTTTTTCTCAGCACATACCTGTGACAATAGTTTTATTTATGGAGGGATTCAGATGGAATTAGTCTTCCAACTTCCACTTCGAAATACATCAATCCAAACAACTTTACAACAGTTCGTTTCGCTAATTTGTGGCTGTCTTCCGTGGACCACCTGGCATAGGACCTGAGGAGAAATACTGGGCCCATATTTTTGCCGGGGTGCCCTCCCCCCAGGTGTGAACAACTGTGTTTTAAAATCAGTATTTTCAAGGGGTTTTAATCCAGAGCTGTTCGTATTTTTACACAAATGTGGGCTGGATGCATATATCCGGAGCGCACTAGACGTAATGTCCTGAAGTTGCTTGGTCGTGTTTCCTACGGAAATGTCTGCTCGCCACACATGCCAAAATTGTCTGTATTCTAACCGCAAAATCGAACAAACAGCCAGTTACTACGAGATCATGTTTTGACAACCTGGTTCTCGCAATGTTGATTATCCGGTGTGAATTTAAGATGATACCACTATCTGCTTTTCACACACTCTCTCTGGTCTTCCCAGTTTGTTTGTTTGTTCTTCTCCAGTTTCCAATAGAATAAATGCACAAGATGAGTACTTCGTCAGTTTGGGAAACTGAATTTTTTCTAGACGTGTGGTTTTGTAATTCATCGCCATTTATTTGAAAAGGACCAAAAAGTCGCCAATATCAAGCAGCCGCATAAAATCGCCGGCTTTATGACGTTCAGAAAACACTCATAAAAACATCAAGTTCAAAAACTGCCAAAAAACTACTTTTGAAATCCGGAGAAGAATTTTCAGCAACCTTATGAGTAGTGCATTACGAATATACATGTATCACGATATTTTGGATATCGTAGCAACTGAAACATGAGGCGGCCTGGTGCAGCACATTCAGTTGCCTGGAAACATCACAAACGAGAGATTCAGAGATTCAGGTTCAAGGTGAGTCTCTCGCAAAACCAAATTTGTTTGCGAATGAGTGTATTTCGCTAATTTTGAAATGTCCCAACTGATTCTAAACTTGTGGAGTGAATCCGTCCTACGCCACCCCTTCAAAAAGCAGCGGTCCTAGAGTTTCTGTTTTTATTCCACTCATGCGTCACAAGGAAAATTCACTGTGATCTGCAGTACCGGGTCAACAAATCTGATCGACCAAATGATGATTTATTATGACGATTCATGAAAGGGCAAAACCAATAGGCTTAGCAGGACCAATACTGTGCTGCTTTGGTTCTAATCCAATGCGTTTTATCGGGAGCTCATCCAACTGTAGGCTACCAAGTTGCAAGAAAGTGTTCTACCTGTGAAATGGGAAAATATACCTGGGCCTGCTAGTCATCAGCCAGATGGACAACTATTGGCTGTTGATCCGAGCCAGAAATCGATCGTTAACGAGGTCATTTAAGAAAACCCAAGCCACAAGCCATCACGTGAGTCTTGAGTTCTTTTACAGGCAGTGTTTCATCGCTAGACGTAAACTCCCCCCACCCACGTTAGTGTTCGAAATAACTGTAAACGGTTTGCTTTGAACAAGATTGTCTGAGAGATACAAAATTATTTGTGTAAACAGCCGGAATAAGGTATCTGTCAGTGTTTGGAATACTCACTTTTAAATGTGCAGTGATGTGAAATAAGTACAAAGCTAGTTCTCTATCCATTCTTGATAACGGAATTTGTACAAGTTTCTGTTTGTTCATCGAGTGAAATAAATATATTGATATAATAATCACAAAATTTTTTAAAATGTTTACATCAATTATTTCGCATTCATCAAACAATCGCAAGTGGAAGCCTAATTCGTCATCATAAATATTCAATTATTCTTTTCACTGTTCTTCGCATAGTTCACTGAGTTGAGCGCATGAAGTAAGACAGGGTTGGAATAAAACCTGATTGTTTGGTACAGAGGAACTTTCGTAACCCTCTCTAATGTTTGGCTGAAAGTATGGGTGACCGTAATTTTGTTCTGTAATACCACAAATTGAGTGCTGTTCAAAACAGCTGATCAGGCTGAATTGAACGACCATGGAGAGGTGACTCAAACCAGTCGAAAATTGCATTTTGGCCCTGAGGGATGCCAAGAAATGCCTTCAACCACAAAAGTCTACGATTTTTGAATCTGCCGAAACAAGTTCCACGAGTAAAGTGGTTGAAACTGTTAGACCATAAAGTAACTCTGGAAAAACGTGCCTTAAATACTGGTTCAACAAACCACAAATCCTTATTTTACGTTTTTGCTATTCAGTGTCAGTCATTATGTCGAAAGCTGAGTCGTTTAATTTAGGCTGCTGAGCACAAATACGATGAACTCCGGATGGATGCTTTTATAGCCGCTCCTACCTCGGAGTAAAGAGTTCGTTTATAAAAAATAAAGTCATTGCAATATGAGAACAGAACTACTCACCCCTGAGACCAATGCTGCACATGCTTGAAAAAACATAGGTAGAGTCAGCCAACTCATGATACATTGAGCACACATTCGTGATGAATCCGTCGGTCAAGTCCGGCTTTTAGCTGAACGAAGTGCCGTGTTTTCTCCCGAATGGTCTGGTTGTCTTTTCGTGACAAAAGTGTGTTATTTAGTCTGTGTCTAGCCACTGTAGTTTGGTTGCTTGGATGTTTTTTTTATTTGGGAACAGGGTTCACATACCCCCCGGGACATGACTTGTTAGTTCCGATTGGTGTTCCTTCCCAGGCATGTTTGGCCACACCCCACCCCTATCGTCAAGAATCACATAGTAGCAATCGTAGTTGGTGCACCTGGGTTATGCAGCAGTTGTGTTTGCCGTGACCAAAAATTTACTGTTGCCGCACCATTCTGATTTCAGGTGACCAATCAGATCAAAGTGTGCAACAGCCAATCGGATCCCGCCGGCGCACGACCGCACACAACGCGAATGGGCTGAGTGTGGGTGTGGCTTGCACACCGCACCGCTTGGATTCCTTGAAATGTTTATTGACGCTTCAATATCGGAGCACCACCGAAGTTTTGTTTGTACAGGAAAATAACCTCAGGTAAAACATTGTGCCATGGTACGATTGTTGTACATACCTAGAGTATCTGCAGTGACAAGGCTTCGGTACCTAGAGGAAAACACGGTGCACCGCATTCAAGATGAACTCTCATTAAAGTACCCTGTGTAATAGGAATGGAAATTTTGTATATCAAGCAAACCATCAGTAGGTTTTGGTACAGTTGGTTTACTGGTTTATTCCCAAAAAAAGTTGCCCGCATCAACCTGAAGATATCCCTGATTACTGGCGATAAACAGCCGTGAAATTATTGAAGCAATGTAAACATTCCGAAGCATCTGTGTCACTTGGGGATTAATAATTAGTAACCATGCATCATGATTGCATATCGTGAGAAATTTTCGCTTGACTAAGTACGGGTTTCCTTTGATTAAGACCAGCAAATAAACGTTTTCTTCTGCATCAAACATTTACCCAATTTTCCATGCAATAGTGACCATTTTATAGGATTTTTAGGGGAGATGAAAAGGAACAAGCAATTAGAAGCTGCGATGAAGGTTGAGCCTGACTTTCTTCAAGAAAACCTTTGGATAGCCTACGCAGCCATTGAACATGAAAGTACTGTCACAATAAAGCCTACGAACACATTTAATTATGGACTAGTTCCTTCTGAGTAGAATGCCCATGAGACCGACTAAAACTATTCTCTCTTGCGAGGAATTCGTCCTCATTTGATTTTCGTTAACATGAAAATGTTCGATCTTTTGCCCTTCCTTCAGTCGTTTTTTGATATTATTTACGTTGAAGCCCGAACCCCTGACCTGATTAACCGAACAATGGGGTACAACTAACCACACGCAAAATCGACTGCGAATAAAGTTTTCTTTCCCGTCGGGGCATTTAAAAGTTATGTCCGCTGAAAACGTGCTCCTCGAACGCAGTCGATATTAGCATAAAACTGTTGCCCACAAACTAAGCTGGTGGGTATTTGATCACGTCTTTCTCGCAAACTACCGTTAATGACATGGTCATAGTGACACTGCTCACCCAACTGAGGTGACAGACCGCCCCGATGAGTCGGTTTCGAAAGGCTAAAGTCACTCTCAAGCCCAGACACCTTACTCACAGCTCCTCAGTTAACGTAAACAGGACTTTCCGCCTCTCCCATCATTAAAATTCGTGCTTTTTGCTGAAAGCGGGCCAACGAGTACTGCAGTCATGCATTTTTATACAGGCGACGAATTTTCAACCCTCTTCAGGCTAAATGATGTTCAGGCTCCCTGACTCGAACTCTGCAGCATCTGGGAGTGAACGGAACTCGCCTGGTTGGGTTCGGTTTAGCGTTTCAGTCATTTCACGTCACTGTGATGTCAGGACGACGTAAAATCATGCTTGAGTGCAATGCGACCATATGTTTTCGAACTTACGGCCCACTTCTCTAAACGCATCACTAGCCATCTCACACTAGCCAGCTCACATCTGGACCTTCTCAGGGCAATTCGATTACGCCGCGTCAGTGAATACCCTCCCCCATCACTGGCCTTTGCGCAGAAGTAAACTTTCACAGGACATGCAATTAGGGATGAGTTGAACAGGTTGTGTTCAGATCATGTCAGGCCGAACACGAGTCGCAGTTTACACTGCACACGCAATAGAAATTTTGTTTGGGCATTCCCTCCACTTTTTAGTGTGTAACTGATGCATCAAACTTTTCCCGACGAGTTAATCTACATAACCTACTACGAATGATCTGTTATTGCACTTTTGTATGTGGGTGAGATGGCTCATTGGGTAGAGCACAAGTTTACTGGACGGAAGGTCCGTGGTTCGAACCCGACCTCTGCCTCTCGACTTCCTCTGCCTAGGCTTGGGCAACCTGGCAGTATCCTAGCCCTCGTATTTCCTTCTATTGGCATGGTAGTTAGGCACCGAAAGGGTGCTACAGCTGAACGAACGACTTCTGTATGTTTTGGGTCCCCTTGCACTTCAGCAGCCAGTTCAATTTAAGAAGTCCTTGAAAGTAAGTGTCCACTGGTTAGTAAATATGACAAACCATGAAAATGTGACGGGTGAAACATTTCCCTGGGATATCCTTCACGATGGCCGGTTGCCAAAGTGATCCGTCTTTAGACAGCGAGCATTCACGTGGCGGACAGAAGTCACTCTCACTCGCAATGTCTTATCTCTAAAGGGTAGGAAGTAGGGTCCCGCGTAAACTGGTGTAAAAACAAGACCAGTACAAAATTTCCCAAATTTGTGAGGTATTTTTAATTTTCAGCAGCAGTGTGTTCCATATAATATATATATATATATTATTCAGGTTGACTTTCTGCGTCAAAACCAATCGAGTATTAATGGCACAGACTGCTTTTTGAATACCAACATTCCGGCCAGCCCGTGCGCTCCTTCATAGCTGCTAATATTTTCAGTCCCAGTGACCTCACCCCCAGCGGTTTCTCCGCCGTTGACATCGTCAGAGTTTACATTTGATACCAGAAGGGTATCGGTGTATTCTATTCCATCTTTTATCTGCTAAATTGCTAACAAAGCTGGACAAAACTGTGCTTACTTTCAAGGTCAAAATGATCCATTTCATCCTGCCGGCCGGACCACCTAAAGCAAGTTTTAACTTTTTAAACAAAAGGAAACTACTCACAAGGTTGCTGAAAACTTATCAGCAGCCCACTACCGGTTTCGCCTTTCCACTTTAGGCTCATCAGATAGGCGCAGTTCCCGAGTTTCTGTCAACCATGCGTACTTGAACCCAAATTGGATTGACTTTGACACCTACACTCATTTGCAAATCAATCTGGTTTTGACAGGAGACTCACCTGGAACCCAGCTGAATCCCTCGTTTATGATGTATTTAAGCAACTGAATGTGCTGCACCAGGACGGCTCACGTTTCAGTTGGTATGATATTCGAGATATCGCAGTGTATTTTCACAAACGAGAGATTCATTTGGGTCTACGTGAAAACCCAACTGATTTGCAAATGAGTGTAGTTGACAAGTTTTAACTTCCTGTTTTTCCTAACTTTTCTAAAAAGGCAGATGATCTCAACAATCCGGTACAATATATATATATATATTAAAATATTAAAAAATATATAAAAAGCGGTATTTGTTTCTGGATAACCGCAGGTCTTAGAGTCTGTAAGATTACTCAAATTGCAAGGTTTTTAAGGTCCACTCAGAAAAGATTTTTTTATGCTTGATAAGAATTGATACTGGCAAGGGGAGGGACGTTTTCTCAGTCGGAGTACGTTGTCTGAGTGAAGTTCAGTGGTTGAATAATTGGCAAATCGTGTTTCCAATTGTGACGTTGTCACATCAGCGAAGCCAGTCTACACTGAGCGGCACTGAGCAAGCTGTTTCATCCTTATCACGAATAATCAGCAGTCGGTATCTCACGAAAATGAGCGAAACTTCCAATTAAGTAGTCACCATTCGCGAAACCACTAATGTGAGTCGTGAACGCCTGATGTGAATCCCGTGACTGAAGGATAAGCGGCGCTATATCCTGTCTAAGTTCATCACACAGCTGATCGGCCGCTCGTGGCCCAACGGTTAAGTATTCCAACCACTCGCCTGAAGGTCGCGCTTTCGAGGCTCCCTGTTGGCGTTTCGCGTGATGCGCACAGCTGGTCCTTCTCAATACGGATGAAACAGCTGTACGGTGCTTTCTAGCATAGACTAATTGCTTCACTAATACCAAGTCTCCTCACACTACCAAGGCTTCTACCCTTCTTGAATGAACACACATCTCTGTTGTAAGGAGTTATAACTGACCCTTCACTTGTTCGGATTTTTCAGCCTACATTTTGTGGACAGTAGCCTACTGATAATAGTTTATTTTATCGCACCGCAAAGGATGACTTCCAAATTTGCCTAGTTTACTTTCCTGTTTAGTCGTGAAAGCCAATCCTACAAATGGCTGTCCAAATGGTTGTACTTTCCTTCTGGTTGCTGTCATTTCAAGGCCATTTAATTTTGTATGCACTTTGGTTCGACAACTGTCACTCAGGTGCAAAAATTGGCCGTATGCTTTACTAGCGGTTTACTGTTCTAAAATTTCGGAGTTAATTGCCCATTTTGCGTGTACACGATAGTATTTTTGTTGTGATCGAATGACCCACCAACCACAAGTTTATAATCGCTTTGTTACAATGGGTGGGTCCTTTGTTTTCCAAGATGCGTTTGTAACAAATCTCGCCCAAAGTTCGTTATTCTTGGAAGTAAAAAAAACATGGCCAGATACCTTATAAAAATTCTGACAAGTACTGAAGAGTGGGTTGTTTGTTTCATATCTAGCGGTGTACGAAACGAGACACCATTCTTTAGAGGCCAGTGCCGACAACAGAGTAACTACGCCGTACGTACATTATTTTCGTGATAAGGTACTCTCCTCAATAGATCTCATGCTGTTTGCTTTCCTCGAAAAGTCCTATTCGGTAAAGAGTGTAGTATCTGTCGTGAACGATTGGTAACGCTTGTTTCAAGTTTCACAGGTTTTTAGTGAATAATGCTGGTATCAAACTCACAGATAATATCGAACCAAGGACCGTAAGGATTTGTTCTGAAGGACCGGTATCATGCCGGACAAAAGTCCATTATTTACTTAACTGAAAAAAAACTAAGCGCAAGCTTTAATAAAGTTGCTAATTCTTGAAATAGTTGACGAGGCTTTCCAAATTTAATATTCCTTGGCAATCCGGAATCAATTACGCAGGAACTACGTCACAGCTGTTCGTGGGCTCACCAAATTTACGAGAATTCAGCCTGTTACCTTGCTGCTGTTGATACAGGTTACCCGTCTTTGAAGTTGTCTGTGAGGTTTCGGTTAGAATTTATTCGCAACTGCCATCGTTTGGAAAGTGTCAAACTGCTCCGGGTTCCATGGATGGTTCTTTCGAAGCCAAACCCATTTACAGAGAGAAGAAAGTTTTATATTAAAGCCTAAATAAGAATTTCACGAACAGCTAAAAAGAATAAGGGAATGCTTGATTCAAGCAAAGTAACATGTTTTTGGTGAAATATTTCCATTCGTAAACGAAGTTGAGGACTCAGCTGTATCCCTCGTTCATCATTTCCTTCAAACGAAGGCCGCCCCACTTTACAGTTGGTACAATATCCGATATATTGAAGTGTATTTTCTTGATGAAACATTACTCACAAAGTTACTGAAAACTACTCAGCAGTCCAATACGAGTTTTGCGCTTCTTGAAGCTCATAAGATAGGCGCATTTTTCGAGTGTCCGTTTTCTATGTACTAGCTGAACACAGATCGCAAACAACCGGCGAAATACACACCTGACGCGTCCCAAGAAGGACGATCATGCACTGCCGAAGAGCTTCAGCAGCCTATATTCTCCGCTAGAACAAACAGTTTTACTTTAAGTTGTACCAGGAGTTTGTGGAACTCATCTGGTTGAAAAACATGGGTTTTCTTGTTTTACTCATCTAACCTTTACTCCATTGTCCATTGATTACTTTTATTCTTTTCTATTTTAGAAATCCCACCTGGAAGAGAATATCAGCGTATGACATGGCAACAGTAAAATCACCTCAGGGTTGTAGGATTAGATAAAAATCGATGTAATTTCAGTTCCATCACCAACCGATATTCGTTTATTGTGTCTCGGTCTGTTTCAGCACCCTGTTCAGCCCAACCAGGCAGGAGCAACCAAGGTCACTGGTGGACTGCGCCTACCTGATGAGCCCCAAGAAGGGCGAAACCGGTCGTGGGCTGTCGAAGAGTTTTCAGCAACCTTGTGAGTAGTTTCCTTTATGAAAATTGATAAGATGCTTTTAACATCCAGTTTTGTGATCATCACCTGAAGAGGCAGTGAACACGTGTCCACGTGGACTGAACTGCGTGACCGAAGGAGGGGGGAAGCAGTACTAAATGCGAGTTAATCACACTATCGTGACTGAGTAGTATATGTATACATTTATCTTCTTCAAATACGGTCATCACACAATGACGGTGTCCCATACTGTGATGACAAACTTCTTGCAAGCAAAATGCCCAGCTTGGTGAACTGCTCAACTGCCGTCTGAGCAACAACAGCCAACGCATTCACAAGTATAGTTTATTGTATCCTCCAACAACACTTTCGTAAAAATTGAAGCAATGATAAGATATTCGGATTAGATAAGTGAAAGTATTTAATTCATCCGAAGGGTGTCTTTGAGGATTTCAGTACGTGCCTGATGAGCTCAGAAACTACGAAGAGTAGGCGTGTCAAGGATGAATCTCAGAGATTAACTTGGTTTGTGCAATTTGGGAAGACCGCACAACCTAGGAGTCACGGTACCAGTTAAGCGATGGGTGAAAATGTACTGAGCTCGAGATAGCTCAGTTGGTAAAGTGTCAGCTTATTGACCGGAAGGTCCGTGGGTTGAATCCAACCCCGGCACCCCGACCGCTCCTTTCTAGGCTTGGGCAACCTGACAGTATCTGAGCCCTCGTGCTTCCTTCAGGTGGCATCGTGGCTAGGCACCAGAGGGGTGTTACAGCCGAGCAATCATTATATTATGTATAATATATATATATAATGATATGTATAATATAATATAATAATATGTAATATAATATATATATCTTCTTCCGGGTAAACTGCAAAGGGATAAACAACTTACTGTCACCGGTACCGTTGGTCTTAATTGGTCCCGTGAACGGGTATTAGAGGTATACTCTGGCGTCCAGCTCAGTACCCGAACCCGGATGTCTAAATTGAAACATGCCGGGGTCATCGTTCTGTTAGATGGTGGCTTGCAATAACTCTATAGTTGCTGACCAGTTTAACCATGCAGTACTTGTAGGATTGGAAATTAACACATTACCGACTAATTTCTTCTTCATATTTCCAGCCTGTTAACGTAACAGGTGAAATAATCCAGCAGCTAACCGACCTTGATTACCTTGCTTTCACCATTTCGCACAACGGATAGACTAACGAAATCCACTAGCATATTGACAGCGCCTAGTGTGCCTCTACTCAAAACCACCGTTTTGTGGAAAGAACTGAAATGATTGCGTTCGATAGCCCGAGTCTTCGATGCAGCTATCCGTCCAGTCCTGATTTGTGCCTACGAAACCTAGTCTCTCCGAGCTGGAGTTCTTTGACCACCGGTTTCTCCGACATATGGTTGGGCTCAGGTATCTAAAAACGGTGTCCAACGATAATGTCCGAAAGTGTTTCAATGACGGCGTCTGCAATGGTTTGGGCATCTACTACGCAAGGACCACGCCAAAATCACGAAGCAGACCTGGTCCCTACATAATGTCAAGAATAGCGTTCTTGTCTGATTTCAATGTGTGTAAAGTCTGATTCTTACGCCCAAGTACCTTAAATCTGGCTTCCCATTTGTGCATGTTTGGTCCCTCATTCTTAAGATTTTTGAAACTTTTGATGGTCAAAGGTAATGTTACTCATTTTGCCGGTATAGTCCAATTTGATTTGATCATTTTCTTGCGGGTGTCTCAAGGAAAGAGTCAACTCTATTTTCACTTTTGAGAAGGGAATAATTTCGGATATAAAATTTTAAGAATGGTGTACATGCCTTTTGGAGTTGATCGGAAGCTTATTAGTTTGGGTCAAGGGGGTGAGTTGACTGATCAGTTTCTTCTGTTGGAACTCAGTTCTTTTGAACACTCGTGAGACGTATTCACGTGCACAAGAATTTGCTTTTAACCAAAAATCAACCAGATTAGTGTGTATGTGAGTGTATTTCACGAATTTCGTACAACCTGGATTAAAGTAGAACATAAGGTTGTCAGAAACCCAGGGAATGCACCTACCTGATGAGCCCCAAGAAGGGTGAAATCGGTCGTGGGCTGTCGAAGAGTTTTCAGCAACCTTGTGAGTAGTTTCCTTTATGAAAATATACTGCGATATCTCGAATATCGTACCAACTGAAACATGAGGCGGCCTGTGTGCAGCACATTCAGTTGAAGAACATCATAAACGAGAGACTCACTTGAGTCTCCCGTGAAAACCAAATTGATTTGCAAATGAGTGTATTTGTCGGAATCAGTCCAATTTGGGTTCAAGTAGAACATAAGGTTGACGGAAACTCGGGGACTGCGCCTACCTGACCAGTCCCAAGAAGAGCAAAACCAGTCGTGAACTTTCAAAGAGATTTCAGCAGCCTTATGCGTAGGTTCCTTAGGAAAATCGTTCGGACTTGAACTATGAAATTCACATGAACTGTTAGTTCCATTAATGTCCCCATGTACACTGTTTTTTGTTTACGTTCCATATTACGCACACACCCCCTTCAAGTTTATTTTCGGTTGCTCATTTGTGGTCTATAGATACGAGGGATACAGGGGCAAGTAGGTTTTTGATGAATGTTGAGATTATGTTATATATATATATACATATATATATATGATATTATATAGTAGCACCAGCTTCCCATCGCTTCAGATATTCCATCGGCATGGCTTCTATTTACCTTGCACGACCATAATTCTTATCGACTCAGGTACTTTCCATTTGGGACAGGTAGTCGGCATCATCATCAGCTGTAAGAACCGCGAACTTGTAGTACAGTGGTTGTAGCTACCATAGTTTCGTTTACCGATGATTTGGGGAGCTGAGGTAGACAGCTGAACAGTGGAGGCGGGAGCTGATATAATTGGTGCGTAAATACAGGGGTGTCAGTGAACTTTACATTGCGGAGGCCGGGTGGGAGCTATGCATTGAAGGCAACAGCTCGGATGCTTGAGTGCCACTGAGGGCTTGACTGAGCTATGTCCGACAATGTCTCTAACCATTGATGTGTCCCGTCTCGGGGTCCCCACTCGAGAAGACGCTGATGACCGGTATAATCAACTTTATTTAGCAGTACTATTCCACAACCTTATGAGCAATCATCGCAATGGTTTAGCACTTCGCAATTCACACTTATTTACTATTTAACCATTTCGATGAATCTCATCCCATGTATTTACGAACGCTTCCCAGTATAGCATGTCTTCCAACGAGGACGTCTACTAACTTTTGACATAAAACGGAAAGTGATGTTTTCAGTAACACAGAACGATATGAAATTGTTTTCCCCACTGAATTTCAACTATCGTTTAGGATCCTCTCGATTTCAAGTAACGGACTCCCCCAGAGCTATCGGCGACTTGCGTCCGGATGTAGAAGCTGTTTACACAAACTCGACAGTATCCGCAGTCGTTAAAACCATGAATGGATTTCAAAGCTCCGATTCTAAGCAATCCAAAAAGTGCCCTTCCGGCAGAAGTTCTTTCAGGTCACACAAAACTTGCCCCTTTTTTGTCCAAATTATAGGTCAATAAGCTGTGTTTCTTTTTATGTTTTTGGAGAGAAGGCTACCCCTTAATCGACGTTAATCTAATTCATAAAACCTGTGACCTGATTGCCTAATAAAATTTACCACATAGAATAGCCATGTTAACAAAGCCTTTGTGTATCGAAAAAACACAATATTCTCTGAATAATAACCCAGTATGCC
>SJOL01006431.1:602942-682080 GCA_004794785.1 Opisthorchis felineus | reverse complement strand
GTTGAAAGCATGCCATCAGTCTGCCCCGTAAAAAGTGACGTGTCTACCTACCCACGTGTGCACATCAAATGAGAATTCGTGATCGCTCTCCAGCCGAAAAGATGTTGCAAGTAGATATTACCATTCTGAAACCTATGGGACCAGCCGGCCTCAAGTTAATAAGGTAACTGCCAGAGCAGAACATCAGCTTCAGGGCTGCATGAAAAATTAGGCAAACAGCTAAATGCAGCCATTTTGTGATTATTTTTCGGAAGGCACAAAGGTGCTTAGAAACGTTCGTGGTTATCACTGAACAACATAGGAATGGACAGCTTTTCAAATTCTAAAAATCAATATTAACTGAATTTCTGTGGTGCCACCGGTGAGACTGGTGAATTTGCGAACCACTTTACAACTGACTAGCGAAACGAATGTAATGAAGGCTATAATTTTACTGTTCATGTTTTTTTTTGTGCTTCGCACTACACGTGAAAATATATTCTTTACTATGGGTAAGCTTTCGACGGGCATAAGAAAAATCACATGCAGATAGTGTTTTCTACTAGTCCAACACAAATGTTTGCCATAAGCTGTGTTGCAGTACCGCTCACCAATCTCATCGCAAGTTATCGGATTACCCGCAAACAGAGTCGCCTAAAAGAACTTGCGATCCTGGCTGCGTTCACGAACAACATTTGAAATCAACAGTTGTTTATGAATACGAAGATTTCAGAACCGTTGTAAATGAGGCTGAAATAAATCCCGCACCGACCATAGTCGGAAAAGTCTGCGCCAGTCGCGATGGTCCAAAGGCGACTGCATCAAAAACGGAATCCAGACAGCTGAGGAAAAAAGACTAACTGTCCAACAAGCAATAACCAAATGTTGGATTTCGTCCATTTCGAATTTTACATTAGGAATCTGACACAAATGCTGCACGCAGTCAGAACGCCCCAAAAGAAAAATGCTAATCACCTCAATAGAAATTCAGTTTATGAAACTACATACGTGATTTACTGCTGCGATTAGGAAAAAATGACTGGATGAGTAAGTATCACATTCTCCTCTCGACAAAATAACCTCGGCGGATAGCAACTTGTCTTCCGTAAGAAGATCTTCACAAATGTAGGGTTGATTCGCCGGGACCGCGTCTCACTCCTTCTGCTGCGAAGTAGGGATAATTTTTCAAACAGCATTTTCAACGCATACTAGATTCTTTCATTCTGGTTGAAGTGGAGGCACCAGAGATTCACTATTCTTATGTACCCATCAGCCTAACATTGGAGCTTAATTTGATGACCCTGCCTGAGTGTACCGTGCCAAATTCCCGAGAAAAAACGCAGAATCTCAGGTCGATTTCATGTGCAAGGTGATGTACTGAGCGAAACTTCAAAAACCCAACAGTACTGACATTTCGATAAGCCCAACTCAGAACATTTCCGTCGTAGATATTTAGGAAAAAGTAAACGCCTTTTCTTTGGTTCTGGAAAGTCGAGAGTGGTTGTTTCATGAAAGTTTCCTCCACCGCTGTTATTTTCTATCTGTTGCACGTTTTTCTTTATGTTATACATGTTATAGGTCCTAAAACCCGTGAAAAGCGACCAATAAATTCCGTGCCTCCAGAAATAGGAGCCTGATGCTGATTCCCCCATATTTTTAAAAAAAAATTTCTTCACTTTTCGCCGAGTGCTTTCTTTCTTCGTTTCACTCTCAGTTTCAATGAGTAACTCAAGAAGAAATTCCGGGGGCAAATAATCTCATTGCCGGGCATGTTGCACGACATCTTAAGGCAACTGATAACAGTCGGAACTTTCAGACACTTTTCAAGCACGTTAGGGCTCGTGGTCGATTGACAGCTACGTTCAACTCATGCGTGCATCCGGATTTCTGTAAGGTTATTGTCCCCTGTTGCTGTAAGTGAGAAGTATAAAAATGACAAAATCGCTGGTTAAGCACCCCAGTAGTCATTCATCTCAGTGTGGCGGTTTTTTTTACGCCTAGACAAATATTTGGACGTTCACTTTGAAATTTCGAAAAATTCACTGAAAAAACGTCTACTGCCATTTTGAAGCAGGTGTCTGTAGTTCGGTGCCCTATTTCTTGGTCATGCTTAGAGAGAAAGTTAAAATCAATCATTTGGGGATGCTGTTTGCCATTAAGGGGTTCTTTGCTGGGAAAGTAACATGAGGTTTTCTATGGCTTATTGTCATTCTGACCCTGTGAAACGAAGGGTGCTTTTGAAAATCTGGCGCCAGTTTCGTAACTCCACTTGTGATAAACAAGTGTGTAAGTCTGAACTTTACGGCGCGACCATTGCGACTGATTACGATAGCAAAAGCACTCTGACTAGTGAGCGAAAATCACTCAAACGAAGGTCGAAATAAACGATCCATAAAACGCTTGGATCAATCGGGGTACGTGACCGCGGGTTTAACCAATACTCATGCACGTCTATATCAATTTAAATTAAACGTAACTAAAAGTTATGTGAATTATCGCGGTAGCGCTCTATATCCTCTTTGAATACGAAGTACACTCGGTGCTAACTTGCTATCCGTAAGTGAACGGCGGACTGATCGATTCCTTTCGGGAAGGCTGCTTGTTTGCACCGCACAGATGATTCATAGGGTACGCACTACTCCAAACAAAAATGAAGCACTTACACAAATTACCGCGCGGTATCTCAGGCGGTCCGCAGCCAAAAGTGCAGTGTTTCATTACTTCCTATAAAAATGCATATGTTGGTCAATCGCAAGCTGTCACGCACAGCATTTGTACAAACTGTTTGTGCTGTGCACGCACTGGTTCCCAGCTTCTGTAAAACAGTTGCCAGACTTTCGAACTTTGTTAACACTCGTGTATGAACGTTCCGTCTACCAGTGACACTCAAACTGTTCTGATATGGACGGATACACTCATTTGCACATCAGTTTGGTTCTCACGAGAGACTCAAGTGAATCTCTCGTTTATGATATTCTTCAACTGAATGTGCTGCACACAGGCCGCCTCATGTTTCAGTTGGTACGATATTCGAGATATCGCAGTATATTTTCATGAAGGAAACTACTCACAAGTTTGCTGAAAACACTTCGACAGCCCACGACCGGTTTCGCCCTTCTTGGGGCTCATCAGGTAGGCGCAGTCCCCGGTTTTCCGTCAACCTTATGTTCTACTTGAACCCGAATTGGACTGATTTCGACAAATAGACTCATTTGCATATCGATTTGGTTCTCACGGCAGACTCAACTGAATCTCTCGTTTATGATATTCTTCAACTGAATATGCTGCTTGCTTTAAATCCCTCCCCATTTGAACCCAACTAACTCACAACTCACCGCTCCCATTGACCAACCGATCACCCGAGCACAGCACCCGTCTTCACTTGGATAAGCAATTAGGCACGTGAAATGGTTCATTGTTTATCTTAGAGAATGAATGACGCAAATTCCGAAGAACAGAGAAGACCGGAAAATAATAACTTTCATTTTCGAAAGAAACGTTTGTACAAGAAGTGTGTTTTTGATGGTATTGAGATGACAGTGGGAAAAAGCAGTTTCTTATCCACAGCAATTGTTATCTAACATTATTAAAAATGATTACAGATGACATGTTTATTCTTATCGCTTTTGCTTGACGCCCGATGAGGAGTTTTCGTTCAGGAGCTTTACTTCTAGTGGTCTTTTAATATACAAGGTATCTTGTGCATTTGAGGTTATTTCTCAAACTGCATATCGTACAGGGTGAGTTGAGTGATTGGCTTACCACATTGCAGGAGGGAAGATAAACCTTTATCCCAGAACGAAAGTCGTCAGAGTGGCAACATCAACGCCCTAATTAACGTAATGCCAATGTCTTTTGCAAATATGGGAGGCGTCCGTTGCATAATACCAAAAATAAAATTTTTGGTTTAAAAAGATTGTGAAGTTTTGTGCCACATCATTGTTTCTGACGCAATATGAGTACAGCTTAGCAGAACAGAGCTGACAGCCAGCTTGGAGGCGACCACATGGAGTTCGAACCTGAGTCTTAAGAATGGTAGCCCATGGGTTCCACAAACTGAGTCAACTTTCTTACTTTCATTGGAAGGACTTTCAGCTAATTTCAACTGAATGTTTGGAGTACTTCTCATGGACCAACAAGAACCAACTGTACCTAATGGGCGGTGCAAAAAGCCATACATTTTAAAATAACCCGAACTTTTAGCAATATTCCTTCCCTGGCTTTTTTGCACCGGGTAGAAGGTAAGCGACCCCCACGTTTTCGATTACACCTTCATTTGAAATCGTCAGTGCCTTGAGTTCCGATCGAATTGATGACAGACATAAATATGAGGTTGCTGATTACGTATTCCACTAGTTTCAGTCCTCAAAGTGCGCAGCGCACATGTCTCTGTTAATTTTTAAAACGCGAAGATTGATTCATTACTCGCATTGTTCACTTTTTCGCTCAGGTTTTCAGACATTCGGTGTGGCCTGTACCGTTGTGCGTTCATCTATCCAGTGTCGTGGTCTGGACAGTTGGAGGAATAAAGTCCCGCCGGCAAAGTTATTAGCCTTCTGACACAACCTTCCGTAACACTGTTGGTTGAATGCAGCTGCTTCATATCGGTTCTCAAAAATCTCCTCACAGACGTTGCCCATGTTGTCTACCGTAAGACTGGGTTGGCAGTACCTCAACTTCCGAAGTGCGTTTAACCGCCAGCTATTTGCCGCAATTTCACGGCACCTTCTTTTTGAATACTGTTCATAAAGACGACAGCCTCAAACAACTGAGTGTCAGCGCTGAAAAAAAAATCAAAGCTTGTAATCGTCCGAGGCAAATTCGCTGGGAGTTCATCGTTTTCCATCCATCTCTGAACTGGCTTTTTTGCAGTGGTCGGTGCAGAAAGTTGAGAGGTGTACAATTAAAGAATATTGGCGCTTTAACTTCGTATTCCGTTAAACGGTATATTATAAAACTTCATCAGATTGGAGCAAACAAGTGCCTTTTTTCCGACTAACGTTGCACCATCATCATCATCATCAAACATGCATGAATGAACTTGGAAAGCGTTCCTGTAAAACCTGCTGAGTTCGACATTTTTTATCGTTCCCTGGATGATGTCATGATCGAAACTAAACAAACCTAACGGCTTTTGTAATTAGTTTTGCAATTTGTAGCCTCAATACTTACTGTTGCCTGCTTCATTTAATTGGTGGGTGAGTGGGGGAAATTCAACTTCAAATAACTACACAAAGGTGGGATGATTATGAGGGTTAACAAACCGAGGTAACGAATTGGGATGAAACAAAATGCCCATCAGATTACCAGTTCAACAATCCGTAAACTTATCACGTACTTGATAAAAAGAACCGAAATTAGCCTCATGGATATTGTGAGGGAAGGTTGAGTGTCAAAAAATTAGACAAACAAAATCTCCCAGTCCCCTGTAGCTGAGGGCGTATCATATGCAGCAACCTGTAAAATGACACTCGAACTACTCCGTTAACCTTGTATCAGGGGTTGCTAACTTTTGGTCAGGCCTTTGAAACGTGCAATTTCATTAAAAATCATAATCCCGAGAAGACCAAGGTTACAAAGTCAATCTGGAGATATCTTGGTACGCAGAGACATGAGACGCGGAGGGAAATTTCCGGAAGGATGGTGCTCCACGAAAGATTCGACCAACCGGCGCACCAAACTAGATCCAATGTATGTACCACTGTATGCGAAGAACCAATATATCAACCGAAATACTCCAGGAGAGCCGACCATCGGATTAACAAAGAGACAAGGAACTTTTTGGAGTCACATCAACAAAGATTACAAAGTGGAACTCAGAGAGATCAAGGACAGGGGTCACTTCAACACTGACCGGAGAACGAGAACAGGGAGGGCCAAGCTCAAAGGTCACGTGGTCTTCCCCTAATCAGAACACAAGATAAGAGACTAACCAATAGACACGCCCGATTGAACAACCAATCGTGATCGAAGGTCAGTTAAGGATGGCACAGATGCATTACCATACACGCACTACTACCAAAATCAACACCGCTGACGAATCGCTACGCTCTACTTCGCTCCTCAACAACGCACTGATGATGTGACCTTGATTGGTGATGTAACGTTTGCAATCGAGCTGCCCAGCCGACCATCCCAGTCGTCCTGCTGTCATACTGGGCATCGCTTGATGAAACACGCCTAGGCGTCCTGTTTGGCGCACAGTTGAACGGCTATAAATAAAACTCTTTCACCGGTGAAAAGCTCATTTTCTCATTAGTATATATTACGTCCATTTCCACAAAACCTAATGAACAGACTTTTGCCTGAGAAGAAAGAGCTGGTGCACTGCCGACTGTGGTGATGAGGAGAATAGGACTGATGTACCGAGGTGCTTTGTACTTCGGTAAGCTAAGGAAGTTGAATTCAAACTGGTGTGCAAAGGAGCCTAGTTGACGAATTCCGTCCAATCTGGGTTCAAGTAGAACATAAGATTGACAATAGGTAGGGGACTGTGCCTACCTGATGAGCCCCAAGAAGAACGGCCCAGGTTTTCAGCAACCTTATGAGTAGTGTGTTACGCTTAGGCAAAGCTCACTTTTTTTTCCCAGGGTTAATTCGAGAAACCGTTTCAACTTGAGGACCATTAAATTTTTCGGCTTCATCATCTTACCAAAGTGTTCTATGTCCTCAAGTTTCAAATAATGTTTGCCAATTTTCCAGTTCATTTGAGTTAATTTAGGAAGACACACTTCTGACTTCATCGAGTGATGCTGACTCAAAATGTCTACCAGGAGGTCTCCTTGCCTCACACCTTAACACGGAGGCAGGTCGAAAATACGTGTTTATACTGCAGACTGAGAGGCCTCCGCTTAACATGCATCCATAGACAACCAGCTCCAGATAAACCCGTCTACCTAAGGTCCCTAAACTAGGTGGGTGTTTAGAGATGAAAATTGGCTTCCTTTCTAACTATTGACAGTAAACTCAGGTAAATCATGAGTACGAATAAACTCCTACGAAGGTGGGAGAAAATCCTTCACCTTTCACACAACTAGCAACTTTCATCCGGATTCGACCCGTATGTTGACCATTTTTCTACATAAAAATACTTTTGAATGAAAAAAACATGTTTACCTTCCCTCTATTCGAATCTTGGTTTGAGAAACACTGCCCCCGGAGGTACTAAGAGAAACTTAAAATAATAGATAGAGTTTTCCCTTTTCTGGTCGGAAAAGCAAACAAGGTCATCTCGGCGTGTGCTTTACAAATCGTGCGAGCCCTCTAAGTCGGTGTTATCCATGAGCTAGGCACTATCAGTGTGAACATGTTCGCGCGTTCCGCTGCGATAATTCAGGTGGGCTTGTGTAGTAGTGGTAACGCGCTCGCCTGGCATGTCATACGTCCGGGG
Organism: Opisthorchis felineus; assembly: GCA_004794785.1. Classification (NCBI taxonomy): domain Eukaryota; kingdom Metazoa; phylum Platyhelminthes; class Trematoda; order Opisthorchiida; family Opisthorchiidae; genus Opisthorchis; species Opisthorchis felineus. The sequence goes on along the minus strand of SJOL01006431.1, from coordinate 674,711 downwards.
TACAAACCCCATCAAGGCCAAGGATATGCACTGGTGCTGAGCTCTGATAAGAGCGAAACTCGAGTCCAGTGCTCCCCTCCCCCTCCTCACCAGAATAATTAAGCCAGGACAGGAAGACGACTGGTCAAAGGAGAGTGATGTGAATATGAACAATACGTATCCCGCAAACCCTACAACAGAAATAAAAAGTTGTCCAGCGGGTTTCAAGCGTCTGTGACGCTACCTGACTGGAAGTCCTGACAGGTGCGTCAGTCGATCGCCACAACCAGGACAGTCACCGGGTCGTTGTTTCGATGAGTCGGGCACGTTCGCCTGTTCAGACGTGAAAATTCCGGTGCGTCCAACGTGCGCTGGTGGAGTAGTGGCAACACGATCGCTTCGCATGTCAGATGTCCGGAGTTCGAACTCCTCTAAGGCCATTGGATATGCACTGCTGATTCGTTCTAATAAGAGCGAAACTCGAGTGCAGTGCTTCACCCCCTTCGGTATGAACTCACCAGAATAATTGTGCCAGGACACGAAGAGTACTGTTCACACGAGGGTGATGTAAATGCACATTCTCGAAGTGGTTTTATTTTTTTAATGTACAACAGCAACTTTGAAGTTAAAAGGTTCAAAATAACCACGGATGGACACAACATTTTACAGTGAATTAATAATAAAAACCATGTATTTACCTTTATTCATTCTATTTAATAATGCATTTACAGCCTCTGCGAGTCTGAGAAAAAACCCTGAAAATTTATGCTATCCACGGAACTTACTGACGGACGAACGTACCCGTGGGAAAGCAAAACTGAGGATTTGATTTTCGCCAGACGAGAAATTGTAGACGCAACCGAAAAGCTGACCTCGTATTCTGTTTATTCATATAAAAAGATTAAATATCATTATGCTTGTCTGTCAAATTTCATCAGACCTCACTAGTTTACATTCAACCTCGCTTGATTAAGATGGCGTTTTTGGGGAGCTGTGCGACGCATGAAATCGCTAACTGCAGCCTTGGTGTAGTTGCATTCTGTCAGCTAAAGCTCCCATGGTCTACAGTCACGGCCGAAAAACATTGTACAACTGCTTCATCCTTAATGGGAATCAGCAACATTGCGCGTCTCATGGAACTCAGAGAGTTTCGGACCCGTGAACTTCCGGTCACTGGTTAAACATTTAACCACTTGGCCAAGCGTGGCTGATCAGCAGTGTGTTCAGTGCTGGCTTGGACAGGACATTGTGTTACTCATTCTTCAATAACGGAAGCCACATCACCTAATCACACATGTTGACTGGCTTCTCAAGCGAAGGCTTCCAGGATGGAAGTTTCGCACATCCAGTGAAATTGTCCTTCATCTGAACTGCTCATTGATTCATGGTGATGTGATGAGATTAGGTAATATTCAACAACGTTTTCATTCCGTTGGTGCAACCAATCTATGCTGAAAAACCGAGAAGAACCGTACAACTGTTTCGTCCTTTTTGGGAGTCATCCATCAGCGGTGCGCATCTCACGAAACTCAGAGAGTATCGAACCCGGCCAGGGGATTAGCACTTAACCGTTTGGCCACGAGTGACTGATCAACAGTGTGATTAGCTCTCTCTTAGATAGGATAAAACGTAGCTCATCCTTCAATACCGGAGACCACATCACGTGGTCACGTACTGACTGGTCCCTCAAAAATAGGTTTCACACATCCACATCACTTTAAATCGCAACTTGGCGGAACTCAACTCGGCATTGTCCTTAACAGACTGAGACGCAAAACAGGTGTGAGTCACTTTGAAGATTATCGCAAAGCTCTTTCCTTTCAGGTGGCCTTTACAGGTCTAGAAAGTTCAATTTCAATAACAGTATCGATTTAGTTTTCCTTTCATTCATCATGAAGATCACAACCTTGGTTACTGCTATGGCACGTTTAATGCACACTTGGACAAAACTGTCAGATAACGGGTTACCTCTTTCGAGTTGTGAAGTTTTCCGTGATAATTCAGTTTTTTGTTAACTTTCGAACTTGTACAAACTTCTGGATGGATCATTATTGTACCTTTCAAAATCAAAAAGTATTCTTAATGATCATTCGCCAAAAGTGCACATGAGGACTAGTTGTTGCTAGCAAAAATTCTTGTTCTTTCCATGCGCTCCCTTCTCTGCTTTCCAGGGGCCGGAGATGGCATCACCTATCTGCTGCCTTGGCGACCTTATGTTTTCAAAGCATTCTCACGTTCGAAGTAAATATGACCTGATGATCGGCAAGCAACCCACTATGTAATCCGATTGGTGCAGTGCATCTCTCTCTCTCTCTTATGAAGGCTAGCATAATGTGAACCGCACTGCATGTTGGAAGGGATAATCAGTTTCCCTCTCTTGACAAGAGTACAAATCGGGTCTATTCAACTCCATGTGTAGCGCAGATGAGCAGAGATAGGTTAGCAAGCAGCACATTTTCCAGCTTCATCCCGTTTCTTAAAATCTCAAGGAAACTTGTTCATTGCAGTGGAGAGAATTTTTTTAAGCGAACACGCTGGTTTAGGATCGGACATTTTTAGAGGTGTGCCCCGAGAAAATGGATGGATTTTTAACCAATCAACTCAAAGCTTGACCCCCGAAGCAAATTGTGCATGAGGCAAAACCAAGATATTCCACTCCCTACCATCTTTTCTAAAGTGATGCACATAGAATACAAAAGATACTCACCAGACCATTTTATTTTTTCTACCGTCCATCTATTTCTTTAGCCAGAGTTAAGAGTCAAACTCCTTCGTCGGACCAACTGGTCTGCTTCGGCGGAAACAGCCTAAGTAGTGGTTGTTAGAGCGCATGTCTGAAAACAAAACGTCCCTATGACGGATAAAATACAGTCATTTTTCACTCCACCTTCTTGAAGTATGGGTCACTGTGCTAAATTTTATGAGGATTAGGTCCTTTTCATCGAGGAGGAATTTTGCCTGTACAAGTTTTTCCCTCGGTTGTGCATACGGAAACGTTTTGTACGGGCATGGGGCCTAAAATGATTCGCCAAGAAGAAACTAGAATGATGATGTTGGCATGGAATATGTGACATTCCGGTGAGTAATCTCTCGCTTTTGTGACCTCAGTTCACATCATGTCACCCCAAGAGGTGAATTTTCAGCATTCCGGTCCGTAGTGGATACAAGAAGGTGGCCACTTCTCGGTAGTGCAGTAGAGATGCAGTCCGGAAAAGTTATTGGTTGTTGATCAGGTGGCTTTTGATATGTTCGCCGAGCTTGGCAATCGACATGCAAACGTTTCGTCACCATACGAGGAAACATCACCAATGAGCAGTTGGGTGGGTAGAAAAAGGTTCTCTGAACGAGAAGTTGTGATAAGGGCGCATCACGCAATGCGTAAGATTTAACAAGATAACATACCATGCTCGGAATAACAGAATTCCGGGATCACGTAAGTACAGTTCAACTTCATGCAGGAAGTCGGTACTGTCTGAGATAAAAAAAGGGTTGGGAGGATGTGAAATGATTTCGGTCAGCAAAGTAATCATGTACAAATGAACTGTACTCAACCTCGAAATTCTTGAACAGAGACAAGACGCCAGTCTGCAACTAATCAAGCAACCGTCTTTATCCATTTTCAACCCCATCCATCAATCAAAACCCCATTCTGTCCGTCAAAAAATGTCTGTAACCCTTGGTTTATCCTTCAAATTTTTCGTTTATTAAGTTTTTTTTTGTTCAAACACTGACCCGGATTCAGCCAAAATCTCTAAAACTTTAAACACAGCTGAACACACTAAAGTTGCAAAGAACTATAATCAACCATAAATAAGTATAAAGGACCGATGTACAATTATACCCCTGTTAAAAAATTGCCCCCACATCGAAATTCTGTTTGCCGGGAGCAAAACACACCATTCTGACAAAAGTCACGCAAATGTATATCTGTTTTCAGGTTCACACTTAGGATAGGTTGGGGAGATCTCGTTTGAAAGCTCATTTTGAGGCTATGGAATATTTTGTAAAGAATAAACTGTATTCAGCAGAATTCAATGCGTTGAAAAAAAGGGAAGTAGCAACTCGCGTAGTCTTGGTGTTTGGAGAAGTTCTGTTAGCAATTATGCATTCACAATACGCTAATCATAAATTTCTTACAGTAAATTTAGGATCAGTAGCTTCCATGTCCAGGCACACTATTGGTGATGCAACAGTTGAAAACTCAAGAATTGACTACGTCCACAACAACTGTCTGAAAAACGCTCTTTTATTCAAAAATTTCTTTCCACGTAGTTAGATCATTTCGACAGGTTTCTGTAATAACTCAGTGACATGAAACACCTATCAAAAGTTGAGACAGCTGGATAAGTGTTCCATGGTAACTACGACTACATTATTCTGGCAAATTATCGAAACAAAAACTCTCAAAAAAAATTTTTTTCGGGGGCAGCCTTTTGACTCTAAGTTACAGTGAGCCCAAAATAAATGACAGGTCGATAAACCATAGGCTCACGCTGCCCCCTCGAAAAAGATAGTCAGCCAGTCTATACCGGATCTACTCGTTTCAGTTACCCTTTCACCTCGAGTATAAAATTTCCAACTCGATGATTTCTCATATATCATCGTTTTGAAAGAGTTAATTTGTCCTAGACTGCTGTTGTGTTTCGTGCCTGACGTGAATTGGGACTTGGGTGAACCTACTGTGTTAGGCTAACAGAGAATTTCAAGTCAATCCACAAATTTGGCCCTACAAAAAACGCTACTCCGTTTCACATTTTTGCACGTGGTCCAAAGCTCAGTGTCGCTCTTTAACACTTGTCTTTCCGTTTGTATTATCTATACCGGAGATTTTTGCAGAAGAATCTAGCTTTTTAAGGACCAACACACCATAAGCAAACACATGGCAAAACTTCGAGCATCACCTATGGACCTCATCAATGACCTTGACAGTTTTTGGGTGCTCAGCCATCTGGCTACAATGAACTAAGGTATGTACAAATTAAATCTTTGTCGCGGTAAATGCATAAGCGCTTTTTTATCTATCTTTCATCTTTTTTTGGGAAAGTGATGTTGATAAAATTGCCTGGTGTTTTCATTTGAACTCTTACTGTATTTGAAGGAAACTACTCATAAGGTTGCTGGAAACTCTTAGGCCTTATTAGTGGTTCCCTTCAAGAAAAAATGTTTTGATATCCCGAATATCGTAGAAACTGAAACATCAGGTGGCTGCTTGCAGCACATTTAGTTAAATAACATCAGTCGAGTCTTTCAAACTGGTGTACAAATGAGTGTATTTCGCGAACCTAATGCTGTTATTATCCGGGCGCTGGTGCTTTTAAGCTTTGGTTGTTGGTCTGTTCGCAAGGCTTGGCAGTTGGATTGCAAACGTTTCATCACCATTCGAGGTAACCTCGTCATTGCGGGGTTGAGTGGGTAAGTTCCTCACTTCTGTCTGTGCATATGTATATATAGTTTCTAAACAGTATCTGATAGCTTTAAAGTGACTGATTGATCCCGAAGTGGTCTTCGCGTAAACTGGTTGGTCACATGGGAATCTGAGTTGCGTCGTGACCTAGTTCCCTTGTAACTGGTTGGTTTGTGGGGAACCTTCAATTCGGCTGTTCTGTTCTCCGTTGTGATTGGGCAGCTTTCCTCTTGCTTCGTGGTCTGAATTTGTTCCAATTCATTGGTTGAATCAACAACCCTCTGTTTTCAGTGGCTTTCTTTCTTTGATCCAACTGGTCCGTTGGTTGTCGTCAGGATGTTTGATTTCCCATGTGGTTCAGAGTCCTTTAACTGTATAGTTCCTTTGTTCGGGACCAACCAATCTCTTTAGAGCTACACGATACTGTTTAGAAACTACATAAGCACAGGCAGAAGAGGGAGAATTCACCCACTCAACCCCGCACTGACGATGTCACCTCGATTGGTGATGAAACGCTTGCAATCTAAGTGCCAAGCTCGGCGAAAAAAACAACAACCAAGCAGGGCACCCGAACTACCCATATTCCGCAACCTGCCAGTTTTCGCTTTGGTGACGGTAACATCTCTGTAGATGAACCGTCGAATGAAATACCCATCATGGTTGGTAATTGATCAGGTGGCTGTTGATCTGTTCGCCGAGCTTGGCAATTGATTTGCAAACGTTTCGATACCATTCGAGGAGACATCTTCAGTGCATCAACAGCGCACTGAAGATGTCTCCTCGAATGGTGACGAAACATTTGCAAATGAATTGCCAAGCTCGGCGAACAGATCAACAGCCACCTGATCAATTACCAACTAATGCACCCGAGCTACCAATATTCCAACAAATTACAGACCCATCATGGTCTTTCTTAGGCCAGGCAAAATCTTGAGAGAGATATTGACTCGTCCAAATGTCTTTTGGGGGTGTTCCAGCAATGCACCTGCACGCAACTGTTACTTCCGGTCAGTCCTGTGGAAAATAACTTCTGTTTTCGCTTCTTGTGAATACATTTCATGGCCACATAAATATTTGAAAACTACGTGTGAAGCTGAATTCCCTTGGTGAATGTTGATAAAAAACAGAAGAAAATAACATTCGCAAACTAATGATATTCTTTTAAACATTTTTGCTAATCACAAGCTGTTTGTCCGTGAAGAGTTGGTGGAACAATTTGGAAGAATTTTCCCTCATTGATATCATTAGTCAGAACCAGATATGTGCCTTCTGTCCAGCATATACATGCTACTTATACGTCTTATCTTCATCATGTATCGATGGCTTCCGAAATATTCCTGACTAGTCTTTTTAATTTCGCGACCATGGTAGACTTCCAGTGTCCAGTATCTGCCACAAAGAACGCTGTCCAAACAAAATGGAGCCCAGTTTTGGGTAATATCACCGTACCAGTGGCGTTCGCGCTGTCAGTTTCTTTCCAGATTGTCTGACTGAGCGCTTGGAGGTGTAGACCCCTCAGAACGCTTGACATAGGCCAGCACTAGGTCCCCTCCCTCACCCACTCTTTTTCTCTTCTCTTCACTCTAGGCTTTAAATATAATTAGACGAACCTTATGGTTGTACGGCAGTGAAGCATCAGTGTCAACACTGATGTTGCTGTCTTTGATGATGATGATGATGATGACCAGTTGAGATCACACTCGTACCAAGAGGGTTCCTCAAATGATGTTTTCCCCATGACATGCTGAAGGAGTACATCATGAAGTTTCCAAAAACGAAGCAATATGCATTTAAGATATCTACACACACAGTAAACAACCAAACACCCTACCGTGAATATTAAACGGCAACTTCCGGTCAATTTGTCGCCCATATTTGTCCTTTGTTCAACTAGTTGTTGACGTCTTTCTTATGACCAAAAGCAACCAGCTGACTCGTCGTTTGACGTGTTCGTCATAAAATTGACGCAATTAGGTCTGTAGCGACACATATGGTTTTATCGTTTGATTTGGTCGTGGATAGAAACATGCCATTTTTCTGTGGACAGGCCTGGGGGCATAAAAAATATAGGTGATCAAGTTAATTTAGTGTGAAAGACTCTGTGGGTGTCGCAGTTCATGGGTGTGTATAGCGGATGAGCAGGATGAGCACTCTTGGTTGTACTCACTTCTACTGAAGGAATACCTTTTGTGCACGCGTATTCCTTCAACAGAGGGCGAAATGTACCAGCAGAGCATACGCCAACCACAAGCCAGCTTAAGTGAACTAGGTTTAAAAGTATTGCGCTACAAATTAGTGATCGATATTGGATTGACCTTGAGTAGTCGGTCCAATATTAATTTGGTTGTGCCGTACAACTGTCATTTTGTTTGACCTTGGAAAATTGCCTCGTATCCTTAGATCGTAAATCTGTCTACTTGGAAAATCGGAGTACAGGCAGACCATGTGGCTCACACATTCCGATTGATGTAAACTTATTTGTACATTTACTGGAGAGGTGGTTGCTGGTACTCGGGTGTTCGAATACCAGTTTGGTATGACAGTTTTAAAGATAAGGTAATTTCACATACTTCATCAAATTCTGGGTTATCCAACCTAGGTGAAATTTAACGAGAAAGTGTTTTCTACGCTTCTGACCTCAACAACAACAACCTTCATTAGGAAAACGTCTCGATTAGTTTAGAAAGTTGATGGAGAAACATAGAATTACAATGTTACGAATGTGCGAAGATTCTCACGTCCACGGCATGATTTCGTTGGAAAAAATATTCAGAATTATACATGGTCGTGCTCGTATGCAGATTGTGAATCGTACTCACCTTACTGGTGACAAGAGCAACCGGCATTTCATGATTCTGAGAAGTGGGAAGGAAACTCCTAATCACGCAGTGACTGCACACAGATGATTCATTCTGACGGACATAGAGGACGAACAAAATTCTGGCAGGATCATTTGATGGTCGTTTGAGGGGGTTGGAATATCTAAAGAAGATTTCGTGCTCTAAGTGAAGCTAACAATCTAAGTTGAAAATCCAAGAAGCACTGTACAGCGGTTTCGTCCTTGTTGGGAATCATCAACAGTCGCATCTCACGAAACTCACGGAGTTTCGAACCGGTGGCTTAACCATTCAGTCACGAGCAGCTGAACAACACTGAGCCCAACTAACCTTATCAGCTTGTTTAGCCATCCACTTTCTGCAAAACGAATGACAGATAACAGGACAGTTGAGAACAACCAATCGACATCACATGGGCATAGGTAAAGTGTAAAAGCTGGAGTTACTGATTAGTGAGTTACAGTTTGCCGAAGAAAGTGCTGTTTTCCGTGAACACTTCAGAGTGACGTGGGCAGAGAGGTTGATAAACTTTGACCCGACAGAGATTACAAAATCGATTACAAAATTCTGAGTGCTGTCAGAGCTACTCGCCTTCCAGGATGGAGTCCACGAGACCCCCTCTCGTATCAGGTTCGGAACACTGCAAAATATAGCGGCTATTTGATGTCAGTGGCGTTCTGGTTGCCTGTGTCTATCCAGGTTGCTTGAATGAGTGTCTGGAGGTGTGAGCACCTCGGAATGGTTTTAGTAAGCTAGTACTAACTCCCTTCCCTGCCCACCTTTGTTCTTTTCTTCACAATAAGGCTTTCAAATAAATCATGGTTGCACAGCAGCGAAACGTCAATGCGGAATACTAATGTTGCGCTGCCGATGATGATGATGATGATGATGATGATGATGATGATGATGATGATGATGATGATGATGAGAACTCATTTGTAAATGGGAGATTTGAATGAATTCCAGCTGAGTCTGTCGTTTGTGATATTTGTCAACTGTACGCGCTGCATGATGACCACCTCATGTTTCAGTCTATACAATATTCCCTATATCGCAACATACCTTCTCAACCGACATTGGTGGAAACTCAGGGACCGCGCCTAGCTGACGAACCCCAAGAAGGGCAAAACCGATTGTATGTTGTCGAAGTATTTTAGCAAACTTATGAGTATTGTGTTCCGTCAAGGATGACTTTTATGTGTACGTACAAACGGTGGTGTCAGATCAACGAACAAGAAGCTACTTGGGATTATGTTTCACGTTCCACATTTAATAATAAGGTAGTACGGAGATACAGTGAGAGGGCGTATATGGGAGGGAGACGGTAAGAAACCTTCAGGCTTTTTCCATGGTAAGGCTAGTGTTTAACTCAGCTGTTTTTGAGCATGCAGGCCCGGATTCAGTTACCCGAAGGAAGATGACAGGTCCTTTCTGGAGACCGAGTGTTCGAAACGCACTCAGCATCCCAGTACATCTAACCCACCAGGAGGTGATTCTGGTTATTCTGAACTGCTTGTCGATAGCTCTAAGAAGCCAATCTGGTAGAGTTTCCGACGCGGTTATAGATAACTGCCTTTTTCTTCTACCCACCTGCATGCTTCTACGCACACGGCGATTCGTAAACGCAGAATTTGCAGGCTAGCTCTGACTGATGGAACGAGAACTCTTGTTGTTCTGTATAGAAATGCCAGGCAAGGCGCTTGAAAAGTGCGTTATACAGCACACTTCAAACGACGACTGGTTCTGGTCCAATTGTCATCGTCGGTGAACACCAGTTTCACGGACTTACTTCTTCGGTTGCGATTTGCAGAGCTACGGTGGATAAGAACTTATACACCCTTCGAAAATCGTCAAGATCTCCATGTCCTTCCATACACGTTCGAAAACGCTTACAGTCGTCTTCAGATGGAGAACAGATCCGAGCTTTATGTATGAATAATCGACTGGAACGAGACCTTTAAGGTGTAGAAATTGTGCAGCACCGAGTTTACGGTGTGCTTTTCTAATTACCGACCCCTTCGGTTTCGAACACACATTCAGGAAGGCGAGTATGTTATCTTTTTCATACTCAATCGTAAGCTTGATATTTGACTTCAGCTGACTGAATTCGGTATGTACCTTTTACGCGTATGTTGCATCCTGCAAGGTGATATTTGGATCATCCACACAGCATCCGTAACACTGAGACATGCGTATAAGGCATCGTGGGCAATCTTCGAGTCGTTTTCCTCTTAACCGTGAGGTTTTTGTTTCTTCGCATAACCGGTAGTTACTACCTACTTCTGTAGCTCATACGTGGTTACTCACCATGCGCAGGTAACCCCTTCCGTAACCAGCTCTTCTGTGCATAGAATGTTTCCTATTCCCACTGAATTCTCGGTATAGCCCTCAACTAGACCATGCCTTCATTCTGTGCCTAGAAATATGGTGGTCACTTTCGCGAATTAAAGAATGGCATTTCTATGGACGGTCGCCGTGTTACAACAAACTACGGTGTCCTATGGAGCGGCTGCTTCGCGCCGGGTAATCTAGCTGTCGCTTTAGTTGTTTTCGCAGATGACGTCAGGTAATCGCATTGCGGACAACTATTGGCCTACATCACGGACTGCTTGCTTGTATCCAAAGGTCAACAACAAATAGTTTTTCTTTGAATTCGTCTGGTTCACGAACAAACTTTTTTTTTAGAAATACTTGCCAGCGGCCCGATAGCTACTCAAGCGCGGGGTCGGAGTTCCGCTAGTAAGGAGCAGAAGTGGTCAGTCCACGGAAAGCAACTCGTCTATGGATTTCGTCCTGACTGAGATTGATCGAGACCATTATCTGGTTACGAGGTTAACCATCTGCGCCTCTATGCAGACGAAAAGCGTCCTGAACTGTTTTTCGTACAGTGGATGACTCCCCCATTAGAATGTATGATTTAGTTCAGGACAAGTGATGTTACAATCGAGAATACACTCTGTAGGTGCAGTCAGTTTATGCTGAAAAGCCGAGAACTACTGATCAGCCTTCTCATCCTTGCTTGGAATTGTCAGCAGTGAGCATCTCATGAATCTCGAGGAGGATTCAAAAACATGACTGACTGACGGGCTAGTCGTTGTGGACCATACCGAATGTGGCTGAGCAGCAATGTGATTAACTCATAATATGCGTTTAACTTTTAAGTCTACCCAAACACTTAATACGAGTTCGTTTACTTCCCTTTCCTGAGGCGGATATGACCTGAAATCACTGTGTCTGGACATCTCTTCCGCACAACATGAGCACACGTAAATAACCTTATTTCATGGACGCAACACACTACTCATAAGGTTGCTGAAAATTCCTCGACAACCCACAACCAGTTTTGCCCTTCTACTTCTGGCTCGTCAGGTAGTTGGACAGGCGTAGTCCACAAGCTTCCGTCAACCTTTTGCTTTCGGCAATCTTAAGAGTAGTTTCCTTTATGAAAATATACTGCGTAACTCGAATATCGTACCAAATGAAACAATAGGCGGCCTTCGTGCAGCACATTTGGTTGAAGAAGAATATCACAAACGAGAGATTCAGCTGGGTTTCAGGTGAGTCTCCCGTGGAAACCGAATTGGTGTGCAAATGAGTGTATTTGACTTCATTTCACCTTAGGAATGTCCAGTCATGTTGGTCTGGATCTAGATATCTCAGTGGTTAAGCTACGGATAGTCCGTGGTTCGGACCAAACCATGGCATCTCGACTGCTCCTGTCTACGCTTGGGGAAGCCTTACAGTAGCTCAGCCCTCGTACTTCCTTCAGGTGGCATGGCACCTAGGCACTGAAAGGGTGTTACAACTGAACGAGTGAAGTTAGTCAGGTAGTTGTCACTTCTCCTGCGACGTTTTGAGACTAGACAATAACACAGGGCAATAACAATCCCATGACTGGTGATGCATCAGGCTTCAACTAGGTGTTTTGCCTTGTCTTTTCCGCGCACTCCGCCGATTCATGCGGATTCATCAGTCCGTGCTCGTTCTCGACCAGAACAAGCATCGTACAAGACATAGATGGGCTGAAAACCAGGGCATAAAGTGGTCGGTTTGTATGCACAGTCCAACTGGTCCAGATAAGAGGTTAGTTGACACGCAGGTGGAGGGAAGTAACGGTACACCACACAGACACAGATGTCAACAGATCACGGACAGAAAAACACGCTTGGCACTTGTGAGATCCGTGTCGATTAGCATCCGTGACCAGATGAGATCTGTGCACTTGTACCAATGTCTACTGCCCAGAGAGACAGATGGGCTATTGTATTAGGAAACATACGTGCCCAACGTGGAATTAGCCCGAGCTAGTTGTTCTGACCACCTATTTTCCAGCCAGCTTGTGGCTCAAGCAGCCGAAAGGCTTTATGACAAGCTTGACACCATCGCTACTTCAAGGACATACTGCATCATGACTTTCCCCCGCTCAGTATGAAAGCATACAAGAAAAAAGTGCCTGGAAATTTATGGGCCTGTGAACTTCGAAGAATCTGACGCAACTATGCATTAGCGTTCATTACAGTTTCTCTCCACCTGAATAATTCCAAAAATATTCATGCTCATCTGGTGAATTTTGATCAAAACCGCCTGACCGTTCACCCCCAACATCAATGTGTCAACACCAGGTACGGTCAAGATTCGCGCTACTTCACAAGAATTGCAGTTAAAATCGACTTGGATATTTGTGTGTTCGTGCACGATTGATGATTCTCAACAAAAATGCGGCATGTGTGAGCGGCTGTTCGCGTTTTTCACACTAGTTGGCACCAGGCGAAAGATAAAAACCTAGAGCGAGGTATGTCAGGATAAATTCTGCTTTGATCCTAATCTGTCACTAATCGATTCCAAAACCAGCTGGAACCTCAAACCGTATTGTGTGGATTTGACACCTCGTCCCAAGTACCCCTAAATTCTCGTCCCCTATTAAGCATACACAGATATGAAAGTTAGTTCGTTCACTGAGATGGCTCAGTGGTTACAGCGCGAATTTACTGACCGGAAGGTCCGTGGTTCGGACCCGGCCTCTGCATCTCGACTTCTCCTGGCTAGGCTTGGGCAACCTGGCACTATCCCAGCCCTCTCGCTTCTTTCGGGTGGCATGGCAGTTAGACACCGAAAGGTGCTGAAGCTGAGCTGGATAATTCATTTGCAAGCCTCTCGTAACCAAGCGACTGACATCGCCAGTGTCGTTTTGAAGCGAGGCGTAGCCATGCGTCAGCGGCTGTGTTGAATAGTGCTGTGCCTGCAGTTAGACATGCGCTGTGAGCCGGGGCTGACCTTTGGTTGTTTGGTCGGACAATTCTGGCGGTTGGTCTGCTATGCTGTGTTGCGATTGGTCGATAACCACGTGATGTCTTGGCTCTAACGGTTTCGTCCATTGGTCAGTGTTTAGGTGATCGATCATTTACCGCTCTGGGCTCCAAACTGTGGCCTCTGTTGATATGACTCCAGGAGGTTCTTGTTTCTTGTTCGGTAACTCTGTGTGACTGTACAATTTTAGCATCTAGTCTTTTGCACACAATGGTGCGTAGATTTAAGCCCGTCCAACGAATTCGTCATGAAGCACCGTCCTTCCAGAAATTTCCCCTACCTGTCTCGTGACTCGTTCTGCTAAGATTTTCAAAAGCCGTAGAGTGAAGTTGCTTCTTTCGTGGTCTTCATGTGTGGAAGCCAATGAAAAAGGACTTCTGATGCAATCGTGCATTATTTTACTGGTGCACATGGTTTCTTGCCAGTTTGTCCCACACGGACTTTGTTGCAGTTGTCACACTTAGTTTGTCGTATCGTGGTTTTTCTCATAAAGTGTTAATGTGTGCACTCAAACTTGAGATCAGTTTACATACAGTTTACGCACATTAGTATCATGAAAAGACAGGAACCTTTGTCCGTGATTTCCATGCGGGATGGATAACACATACCAGACCAACCAATACAACAACCCCACTAAACAAGCAATCACGATCAAAGGTATCCCCCAGTTAGTAGCATGTGTATTGGTATGCGCTCACCACTACTCAACGCACAGCTACCCGCGCACCCCTAAGTCCAGTTTCAAATGAAGCAGCCATGATTCGTGGTTGAAACGTTTGCAACTAAACTGGATGGTTTAGCGAACGGACCAAGGACCACCTACGGTGTAAAATTATCAGCAAAGCAAGGGTGAACATATAACTATAATCGAGAAATCTGTTAGATGAAAGTAGCTAAAACTGTGAGGGACAATAACAGTGCTTTTAGATTATCGCAATTCCAACGCTTTTCGAAGCTACCTGAGTAGAACTGAAAGCGAGAGCTCTGCATCACAGCTACTCTCTGGCCGCCCGTAGGTACGATTCCCTTGAGGACCTACCAAACCAACCGTCTGTATCTCGCAAGACTCATATATCTTCCTTTACACACTTGACACCTCGTGGTCTGAAATGCCTGTTGCTTCATCAAACACCGGTTTCATAGTTTTCCACTTTTGTGTCAGCCTGTCCGTCCAGGTTTGCAGCTGGATTGCAAAAGTTTCGTCACCCATTCCAACTGATTGGATAGGAACAAAGCTGAGTGAAGTTTTCCTTTCTCACATACTAAAATCGATCTGTGATAGAAGCGGAAGTGGATGTGTAAATGCGTCGTTACAAATAACGGTTCGTTAGTTCAAACGAATCACGTACTTTTTTGCTTGCATACCCGGACTTTCGTTTCTTCAGCGCTCTCTGTGTGAAGAACGTGATGACGTTGTGATGTTGCATCTTTACGACGATTCGTACGTTGTATCTTAAATTGTGCGTGGAAGCAAAACATACTGTTCCTCGTTTGATGTCACTGTGTTTTTGTCCATTAGGTCGAAGTGTGGACGTAAATTTCCATTCGTCTTTGAACGACCATGCTCACAGTTGGAAGTGTGTAAGGCTTCTGAAAAATTGTTGTTACACAATGATGATAAACTTTATTCGTTGAAGTTGTTAAACTGTCATAGGAAGTCCATGAATGCTGGAGAACTGAGAGTGATCGATATTCAAAGATTTCGGCAAAACATTGAAGATCCAAGGCAGAATGATAGTGAAGTGGCACACAGTTCCCTAAAGTGGTGTTTGAAACTGTCCCAAACAATGAGACATCGAGAAATTAGGGAGTTATCTAGGTACCAATTTTCGTCAGTTTGCTGTTTTTGGTAAGGTACGTCTACTCGAAATCATTGTCTTCATGGGAAAATGCATGTGAAGGTTTTCAAGATCCTCATGGCATTTGGAGTAACCACCGCAGTATTTTCATTCAGATACCTAGTCATAAAAAACACCCGGATAAATCATATATTTGGTCGGGAAAAAATAATAATAAATCGATCAGGTGTAACACCCTTTCGCTGCCTAGCTGCCATGACACCCGAAGGAAGCACGAGGGCTGGGATACTGCCAGGTTGCCCAAGCCTAGACAGGAGAGGTCAAGATGCAGAGGACGGGTCCGAACCACACCTTCCGGTCAGTCAATTCACGCTGTAACCACTGAACCATATTTCCCCCCCCAGAAAAAACTAGATTTCCTCGATAAATGTGGGTCACTTGTTGTACTCTGTGTTACCGCAAATCAAGAGTCCAGTTGAAGTGTTTGTCCTTTTCTAGTGCACACGAGTCGTCCGAAAGGTCCTTTGCAGGAGTTACTGTTGGAATAAATTACTTTCATCCCAACTTTCCTGCTTTCGTTGCATTTATGGTCAAATTGTTTGAGCACAGTACCATTCCAAAACCTTATAGATTCTGAAGGGTTCTAGATTCGAGACCGTGTGACTGCAAAGTGCGTATCCTAAGTTTCCACTTTCTTTGAAAACGACTCACCCTGCCATGGCCACATCATTGTTATAACGCCGAATCCGTGAACCGGTCTCAACTTCAAAACTTTCCGACCAGTCTTTGGATGAGCGGACCGTCAGTGTGCAGTTTTACTCGATAAATCTCCGTACATGATGTCATTGAGCGTTTCCTGTGCAATTTAAGCATCGAATATTCATTCCCCTTTCAAGTGACTAGTGGAGTGCCATTGAGTAGTATTGAACTCAATAGTATGCCCAAAAGCCCCACCTGAGTTTGCTTGAATAGTTTGAGAGCCTTGAAACGGTCAAAATCGATCTGGACTTTAAGCGATTAACTCAGCCACTGAAACCTCCATTCCGGTTTCATGGAGTTGGCTGCCGAGCCGTCGAAAAAAAATGGAAAAAGGTGAAAGTATGATCAACCTTCGAAGCACGAAAACATGCAACTGGTAGAAAAAAGCACTGGGCTGCTAGGATGCCAGCAAAATTTTTGCCCAACTGGAATGTGACTAATTCTGTCAAAAGAAGAGAAACAGGTGTGCATACCAGTTTTTTCTTTTGGATGTCTGTACCATTTGTTCAGCTCAAAAAGCATTGGACAGTTCAAAGGATGAAAAAGGTGTTCTTTTTTCAGTCACAGACTAAACGTGTTGCACAAGATTTATGAATCCGTTTCGCACTATCGAAAAGTTGTGAAAGCACAATCATAACTTGTTCTTCTTCCGGTTTTGATCAAACTGGTCTTTTTCAGGAGCGAAGGCCCCCACGATAGACCATAATCGCCTTTCTGCCTCTGTTTGAGTGACTGTGTACCGAATCCTGGCTAAGAAGATCATCCACTTTGCATTTCTGAGTGCAGTGACATTTCCTCAGAAGGGACTGTCTGCTGTAGTTCATAGATCAACGCAGATTTCGGCCTGAGCTATCTAGACAACGTCTGATCACGTAATGTGAGACTGAACAACTGAGGTTGAGAGGCTAAGGAACGTATGCCTGTTCAGTCAGTTGGAAAACGCTTGGAAGCTATTGAGTTGTCATCGTTTTCGAAGAAGTTTTGGAACCCGGCAATAACTCTACCGACGGTTTCCAAACTTTTCCGAAAAGACTAAGGAAACCAGTGAATGAGAGACCAGTATGCGTGAAAAATGGGTGTCTGCTTCATCGAATTTCTGTGTGACCAATTTTACACTAGGCTGGTTGCATCGAAAAGCCCGGAAACCTCAATACACATTTTTCATTCGTACTCTGTCTGTCAAAGAGGATCAGAACATACTTTAGCCAATGTCACTTATACGGGCTGCTGAAAACGATTAACCGGTTTCGCCCTTCATGGGGCTCATCATGTGGACGTAATCCCAGAGTTTCTGTCAACTTTAAATTCCGCCTGAAAGCCATTGGCAAAATAAACTCATTTACAGACTGAGTTTGGATTTACAAGAAACTAAACTGAATTTCAGCTAAATCTGCCGTTTTTTCTGACGAACTCTTAAAGAAAGAATGGCAGTGGAACTGGAACTGCATCCAGTGTAGGTTCAAGTAGAACATAGGGCTTACGGAAACACGAGGACTGCGCCTAACTGATGAGCCCCGGGAAGCGCGAGGCCAGTCGTGGGCTATTTTCAACAATCCTATGAGTAATGTCGTTTCAAGTGTCAGATCCTCTTTTTTGTTTCACTAGGCAGATCCTAATGCTGGAACGCGTTCCCTTTTGAAACCACTAAGGAATCTGGTTTGTTGTGTCTGGTAGAAAGGAGCAGTCTAAGTCAGTGTAATGTTTAGAAAGTAGAAATCCCAATCTCGGCTCAGTAGCCATCTGTTTCTAGACCGCACCGCACAAACTCACTCTCACAGGCACAGTCTCAGTTAACCTAATATGTTGCAGTTGCTTGGAATATATCCAATTGTCGGCAGCTTGCGCACGTTTATGGGTTGTTGATTATACGTTCACTGGTCTTTTCATCGAAACTAGTTTGCACTGGTTTCGTCAACACTCGAGAGGACATCATCAGTGCGTAGTTGGATGAGTAATCCATCCTTAAATGCTTGTGTTTACAAGGTTTCAAAGAGCGTCCAATACTTCTTGATGTGATTGGTCAATTCAGTTGCGGTTTCCTCAGGGTTTTATTGATCCTTGTTGCGGTTTGCACTGCTCTACGGTCCACCTACTCAGCATTCGATTGGGTGGTCAGATGGCTTCTTTCTGGTAGATCTGATAGTGTTCTGGTTGGTTAGTTTTCTCAGTTTGAGTTGCGTTGTGTTTCTATTATTTTGAATTGTTTCGCTTTGCTCCATCATTTTCAGTGGTCATGCTCCGCCTTTGGTTAGCTAAACAGTTGATGTCTGTTATTCTGTTTGCTCCTTTGGTTAATTTTTTAGAAAAAAATATTTCTGTGAGAGTGGTTTATGCTTTAGAAACTAGCTTCCATACTTTTTCTATGAACCTTTCTTTTGGTTTCTTCTGCGATTTCGAGCCCTGAGCAGTCGATAGACTGTGTCGTTTGCAACACGTCTGGCAATTGTGTCTTCGGTGGCTTGCGCCCAGGCTGCGAACGTCGTCCCACTTGAATTCTTGTCATTCCCATCATCCGTTTGTTAAAAGCAGCGGTAGTTGATCAGGTGGCTGTCCACCAAGGCTGGTAATTGACACGCGAGCGATTTGAGGGAACCGTTTACATGTCAAGTGTCAATCTTGACTTACAGATCAACGACCAAATGACCAACTACAAATGCATTTTTTCCAGGCTACCAATAATCCAACACAAAGAGTGAAATGTGATCGTGTCTTTTGGTGGCGAGTTTGTGTCTCTGGTGGAAAGCTTCCTTCTGGTTCGCCCTACGTAATGCTCATCGCAACAGTTGTATTGACTCTTCTATAGGGCATTGTCACAGTTTTCCTTTTGGCTTTGATTGTGCCCTCCGCAGGATTAATCCTCTCCCTTGCAATGTGTATAATTTCACAAATTCCTCAAGGAACTAATTGATGGTAATTAAAACATTCATTATTTGATTGTTCATTGATATTATCCCTCAGTTCGGATATGGCTTTGGTTTGACAAAATGTCCATGAACCTGTCCTCGTGATGCGTAATCTATCCGGCAACATCAGGGCCCCAGTTAACGGGATGTGTAGTCTTGGTTGTTGGTTTGTTCCCCGAGCTTGGCAGTTGCATTGCAAACATTTCATCACCAATCTAGGTGACACCGTCAGTGCGGGGATCAATGGATAATTTCCCCGTCTTTTACCTGTGCTTATATAGGTCCTAATCAGTATCTAGTAACTCAAAACTGACTGGTTGGTCCAGAGGTGGTCTTCGCGCAATTCGGTTGCTCAGCTGGGAATCTAGGTTGCGGTGTGATCCCATTTCTTTGTATCTATTTGCTTCTTTGGGAGCCTTCAATTCGACTGTTTTGTTCCTCCGTTTCGATTTGGTCCGTTTCCCTCTTGCTTTGTGGTCTGATTTCGTTCAACCTGATTGGTAGATCGAATAGCCTCCCATTTTTAGTAGCTTTTTTTCTTTAACTCGATTGGTCAGTTGCTTGACGACAGGTTGTTTGATTTCTCATAAGGTTCAGAGTCCCGTAACCTTGCAATTCTTTTATTCGTAGCGGCCGATAGACTGGATCGATGTCGATGTGTTTATTGGTCGGAGCAACACGCCTCGGCAAACTTCCGCTTCCGTTGTGTTCTTGCGTGAGCAAGTATTTGAACTTTTCCCAATTAAACTGACGTTCTTCCCTGTCTTCGTGAATTGATACAAGTGTCATTGGGTCATGTCTTCTGCTGTCAAGCTTGTGTTCGTGTATTCTATTGGCAAGTTTTCTCCTCATCTGGCCAACGTAGTGCTTGTGGCTGTCGTTACATTGAAGCTTGTAGATCACATTCGTCTTCCTCACTGCATCCAGTCTTCCTTTTGGTTTCGAAAGGGCTATTCCCAAAGTGTTCACAGGCTTGAAGGCGACTGTTATTCCATGCTGTATAGCCTTGTCACAGATTAAATCATTTTCGATGATACCGCCCGTGTTTGAAGATTTGGCGTTTTGGAGGAGAGAGCTGTTAGTGTACACAATATTTGAGAATTATTCAAAGTACCTTATTGATTCCTGCAATGGGCATCATCCATTGGCCTCTTTCACACACACACACACACACACACACCCGAACAAGTTAAGGGCAGTTATTTGAGTAGATATGCTTTTTGGTTAGGTGCAAAGACAAAGGACATGAAGTTTCCCAAAATACACTCATTTCCAGATTACTGTGGTTTTAGTCGGATCTGAATCTCTCAGTTTTAGGATATCGGATTTCGCTCACCCGGATCACAAATCCTTGCCGCATAACGGAAACTTCGCATGAGGCAACGTTCTCCGTAGTCATTTCAGGAGCATTTGGTCGGTTTTTGGGAAATTCATTGTCTATTTGCGCTGCGATCAAAACAACTAGTTGCTTTAATGATATCAGTAGGTAGTTGAATGAACTCAGGGAAGTCTGATCAACGAAACATTTTACTCCCTAGCTTTTCAAAAATTTCACCCTGAAGTCCAGAATGAATGGCGAAAGAACTACCGTCTCAACTAAAAACAGGTCAGTTTGGTGGATGTACATAGTCTTAAATGTAACCGAAATTGTAATTTAGGTTTATATTTGGCGAAAAAAAAACTCAACTGGCGACTTGTATTTCTTACTTTGTGAGCCTACTACTTAAAGTGTGGGCATGACTACGGTACATTCCAGTTTTACCTGAAAGTAGAAAATGTACCAGCAGATTTGAACATTTGTTTGGTACCGATAGTTGCTGGATTTGAAAGTAAACGTCGCGATGTTGTGCGTCGCATGTGCTTTCCAGCTTTTTCCTTAAAAAAAAGCGTCCCATTTGACGGTCTTGTCTCGCGAGTTAGAACCATTAAAAATGTTCTTTTTTTAACCACGAACTAACCAAAAGTAGCCGAATTTCATTTTACTACCTAAGTTTCTACAGAGACACACTGAACAGTTTTGCGGTTGCCCGTTTTGTCCATTCAAAAATCTCTGGTTACTTCATGTGTTCCAGCCCACAAAGGCACAACGTTCCGAAAAGTCGCAGTAAATAACTTCGGGTACCAATTAGGTAAAGTGTCTCCTCTCGCCTTCTGTTCCCACCCATAGGAAGTTACCAAAGATGTTGCCTCAGCATGACCATACAAAGACATCCTGGGTCTGCTGGCGGCAGTGGCGGCAATCGTTCGGTGATCAACAAACCTTTACATAAAAAAAACACATTGGGACCTGAGCAGTGATTTACGAAACTTTGATGTCGCTGGGAGAACGTGCGGGAAATTGAAATGTGTTTGTTCCCGTGCCTCTAGCGATTGACGTTCACTGTCGCACGCGCATTCGTCAAACGAATCAGGTGTTGGACCTGGTCTGCGCGACGACCGACGGCGACCTTTAAGTAGGCCAACCAAACACTTGAGTTATGATGCGTTAAATCAAGCAGTGACAGGAAACCGTGTGTTGGTGTGTGTGTGTGTGTGTGTGTGTGTGTGTGTGTGTGCATGCGTGACGAGTCATCAGATGTGCAAACAGTTTTCTCCCTCTTGCGCGAATGTTTAACCCTAGGAGTGTGGTTTGTCTCTTACCTTACGGTTGGGTTGACAAATAAAGCAGGGCTGTTTCAAGAACGTTCGCTGGATCAGCCTGTGAATCACCAACTCACTACAGGTGTTGTTTTGTCACACGAAATTTGAGGGAGGTTCGAAAACCAGCGGTTTTTGGTCCACTTAATCAAAACTGTGAATTCACACCAACACCAATACACTTGTCGAAGTTGCGGGATTATAATGGGTTTTAGTGAAGCATAGTAAAGAATGCGGGATTTTTGTAGACCTGACTAGGATTTCATTCACCTTGGAGGTTGGGCGGATATCGTCCGGATCGCTTAGTCCAGTATGAGATCACCATTTTTCGGTTCAAGATTATCTAACTCATCGAAGATTCTTAGAGGATGACTTCAACTCTCTAAGTTTGATCGGGAAAACCGTGCTTGAGAACTTCATACACCGAGGACTTATTTCTTTGTTGTTCCTATGCTTCAACAGAGATTTCCTCCATGGTTAAGACTGTCTTTCTCCCGGTTTTCCTGCCGAAATTTTCGATAAAATAATCTTCGCTGAGTAACATATATCGAAGAGATGTGGATGATGTGTCGAAGGCTAGCATATTGGTGATGAGCGCAACGGAAGACATCTCTGAAATCCTCCTCGAGAAGTTGGAATCCGAATCATGTGTGGGCAGAAATCATCCAAAATGTGGTTATGACTGCTACTCAGATGTGATTTTGGCCGAAAAGATGGGCTTATTAGCACAGTATGTCTTTGCTGTGCATAACACCAACTGCTCAGTAAAACTTTCCTGGTGAGTGCTAATCTTCCAAATACAGTGAAATTTCACTCAGGGATCTGGATAATCATTGACTTTCGAAAGACTCTGCAGATTGATGATATACACTCACTTGCACGTCAATTTGGCTTTCACGGACGATCCAACTGAATCCCAACCGAATCTCTCGTTTATGATGTTCTCATTCAACTGAATGTGCTGCACCAGGCTGCGTCATGTTTCAGTGAGTAAGACATGCGAGATATCACAGTACATTGTCTAGACGTAACACAATACTCATGCGGTTGCCGAGACCTCGCCTAAGAACGATGAATCCAATCGTGGGCTGTCGAAGAGTTTTAAGGAACCTTATGAGTAGTGTATTACGTCTATGCAGAGCAGTTTAGCGTCTGGAAACTAGCAGTACCACTGAACCACAAAGAGGACACTCATTATGCCTCAGATTGTTCAAGATTGTCTCGGATCGATATAGTTCAGTTGTCACATCAAGGACCATTTCTTTGACTGGGTGGACCATGATACGTTGTGAAATAATATCGAAAGATCATACGAGTTGATACTACTGTGAACATCTTTCAGACTTAATGCATGTCACACACCATTTGTGAACGGATGGAAGAGAAAACTTTTAAAGTTCAACGTTCTAGTCAGAGTGTGAGAACGGAGGGTGGGGATTAGGGGAGCCTGGCAAGTGCAGCATTGCACTGAGAGTTTTCTGTATGGATGATCCTCAGGACAAGTGACCAAACATGCTGGGATTGCTCGAAATTGCGAGAAGTAGTGGCCGCATAACCAGAATCTAGCGAGAGTCTGTCAATCGATAAAGTAAGATTTGTACCTACGTAATACACTACTCATAAGGTTGCTGAAAACTCTTAGACAGCCCATGACCGGTTTCGCCCTTCCACTTCGGACTCATCGGGTAGGCGCAGTCCCGAGTTCCCGTCAATATTATGTTCCACATGAACCCAACTTGCACGAAATTAGCGAAATACACTCATTTGCAAACCAATTCGGTTTTGTGGGAGACTCACCTGGAACCCAGCTGAATCTCTCGTTTGCGATGTTCCTAAGCAACTTTATGAGTGGTGTACGGTGGTACGTCCATTCGGTGTATTCGGTGTATTGCGGTATCTTGAATATGGTACCAAAGGAACCGTGGGGGTGCATGGTGCGGCACATTCAGTTGCTTAAAAACATCATAAACGAGAGATGCAGCTGGGTTCTAGGTGAATCTCCCGCAAGACCAAATTGGTTTGCAAATGGGTGAATTTCACTAAGATTTGTATCTGTTATGTTTCTTCGGGCTTTCTGCCTTGGGCTGTCTTTTGGTCTACACTGTCAGTATGTATGAAACCTTACAGTTAAGGTGGCGTCCGAAAAGCGCAACGTCTGCATTTGTCCTTTATTTATGTGAGTTCGGATGCAGCTGAATCAAGCAAGTATCTGTGCACCGCAAAACGTGTTCAAACCAAATAGGTTTGGAGTAATGTTCATCTAATTAGAGCTATCACTCTGGCTATTTCATGTTTGATGTTGTAAGGTTTCCGGAAACTGATTTGAAAATCATTCTATCATGATCACTTCTTCACACTATAGTCTGTTGCGTTGTATGCCGATACCCCCCACAGTGGACAACCGGCACACATCAAAACCGTAACGCACGCCGTATCTCCTCCATTCTTCTAATGAAACTATCAAGTGGTTTAAATCAAGCGTATACTTCAATCTGATTGGAGCAGGCGAACAGCCAATAAATCAAAATACCAAATCAACTGCAGGATGCAAGGACACGAGTCGCTACAGTGCAGAAAACAGGGCAGTGCAGCCAACCAACTGTCTGATCAGTCCTTCTACTGCTCTGGCGCAATTATTCCAGTTAACCCACATCAAAGAGAGGAGGCACAGAACTCCATTTTTACTATTATTATGGCCCATAAGCAGTCGCAATCGATGAACTAGTGTGTGTAATTGGCTGGTAAATAGAGACTGAATAGGGCTTGGGGCAAGAACGCGGGTTTACAATCAAGCCAGTTCAACAGACCCATCAAAATCTGGTGCTGATTCAAGATGGGTGGATTGAATTTTCAAGATGCTGAGATGGCGATATGTTTATGTGTGTATGTGCGACGTCGCACAACTACTGTGGGTATCACTTATCATGCGGGGAGTTTACCGTGGTTCAGCATAGCATCTTCATAATCACTGACAACAACAATGGTGCTTCGCTGTCGTACAACCTTGTCAGTCTGTCTGAATAAAGCTTCATAAAGAAAGTGAAACAGAAAGGGGGACCTAGGATTAGCCTACCACAAACATCCGGGGTACCTACACCTTCAACACTTCATCACTCTGGATGGAAGCTGAAAGCATGGACACGAATAACATCGGTTGGCCGGTTTAGCACGTCCATTCAAGTACAGGGAGGAACAGGTGGACCCCATCCCGGAAGGCGAACAGTACCCGAACTTTTCGTGGAATCCGTCATTCCTTTCTGCCGCGTCAACTTCTATCCACCTCTAGGTTTCCGCCACTCCGAATTGGACACGGGAAAGAAGTCTGTTCCTGACAGACGGTAGCCCAGTGTGCGTAATACATGGCCCGGTCAAAAGTACAGAAATCGATTCTGGAAGCGGATAGCAGCCTGCCCAATGTTTGACAAAACGTACACCATACCGAATCAGTACCCCCTATTTCGCAGTACTGAAAAATACTCGTGTGCCACGGAAAATCAGCTTGCAACAAAATCGGCCAAAAACAAGCGATGGGAACATGTGTACTGCTACAGAACGGCCCCACCTCGATGAAGCGACTTCAAGCTCAAATAAACTTGTCAATTTTGATTTCAAAGTCAACTTTGACACCAACGGACATAGTCACACCGGGAAGGTAACAACCAACCGCCGATGTAGTTTCTTGTCAGTTCTGTTTGAACTGTTGACTCAATGACCGGCCACACCTGCTCAGTCTGGAACCAAATGTCCACATTATGATCGGATAAGGGGATTTGGCAAACTCCGCGGATGGTGGGATCAGACTCTGAGGATAACCCTAATATGGATCGGTTCCCGAAAGCGTCTCCATCCGCAAAAAGTTATACCCACAGTTGAGTGCAGGCAAAGACTCGTGCCAGACTAAAGCTGATCAGGATGTTCAACCGGCTGTGATTAGTAGCGGCTTGTTAGTTCTACTTCTCAGTGCCTTTTCCCGCACTAGCCTTTCGCTAAATTGCCCATGAGCCCACGAGCTTCCAAGTGGTTATGAGTCTCCTCAGTCGGTCGGAGGGATACTATTTGGGTCTCATGTTAGCACCATTTGCAGTATTTGAAACAAGACGCCCGAGTGATTCTTAGAACGGTTTTGTGACTGAAGAATAAAAGGGTGTGGTTGTTCCTTCATCCGTCATTCAGTCAATCACTACTGCAGACGGTGAACCGTATCTTCGCACGGGACTGTCTTCCCAACCCGCTGTTATCCTTTGGTGTCATATTTCATTTAGAACCCTGGAAAGGCAGAAAGGAAAGGGCCGGAATGACAGTCTATACGACCTTTGGAAAGCCTTTTTGTGCGTTAACTGCGCAGCACTGCTATCTGTAATTCAGTTATAAAGCCTAGGTTGGCCTAAATAGCCAGTTATACGCTGTTTGCCGTCATTCATGTTTGGTTCTTCTGTTAGATGTGTCTATTAACTGGTGTTTGTGACTTTTTCGCAGCAAGTCGCCTTGTCTGCTTTTCAAAATCTGCTCACTTTTGGTTGGACAGACTTGTCTTGCTTGTGTCAGCTATTTTTGCCACCATCTTCCGTCAATGCAATCGAATTTTTTTGAGACATTCCCGGCCGTCATTAACCAGGATCGATCGATGTGGTTCACCACACCCCACGCCACAAGGTAATATTGCCATTTGATCGTTTTTTTGCGGGAGCCGACGCGTTAGACGAGGGGAGCAAACCCACGGGGTTTCATGGTGTCCGACCGAATATACGCTGCTGTCGTAATACATGGAAAATCAACTCCAAATCAGCACCTGTTGACGATGAAAGATAGAAATCGTGCCAGATTAATTTCCGTTTCTCCCCGATTCTGAGGCCAATGATGCGGAGGCGAGACACATTCCAACGAGCTCGAGACAATCTTAGCTATTCTGTGGAGGTGGTACAAAAAGACCAAATGTTTCCCTTTTGTCGACTAGACAAAAACCACCGTGCACGTTTTCGGTTCGGCCAGGTGCCACACTTGTGCAGTGGGATGTGGGTCGTGGTGACCACAACAGCACCAACACAAACAACGACACAGACACATGTGGAGAAACAAAGCTAATTAATCTGTTCACAGGCATCGACATGCAACCGGTCGTGTTACCATGTCACTGTACAGGTGCATCATCATTGTAGAACATGTGGGGAACGTATGTGATAAATTTGTGTCCAATCCATTTGTCATTTGATATCAGTGCCCATTAACTGTATCGTATTGGACAGCGCAACAAAATGACCGCGGTTTCTATCGATCGTGTCTATCTGCTCCCCATTCTATTGCGGGCGGATGAAACGTGCTACCTGTTGCCGCTAGAACGGCTAGTAGGGATATTCGGCCCCGTGTGCAAGTGAATGGAACTTTAACTCTTGTGAAAATCCGTAGAAACTTTGACTTTTCCCCATCATTTGTTTTCTACTTCATAAAAAACTCGCCTCTGTTTACATCTAGTGAGGAATTTTAATTCGTTACATCTTAGAGACGCCGGAGTTCCACCAACCCATTTTTGGTTGCAGGACTTGGATCCTTTAATCACAGCAAGGTGTTTTATAGGATGTAAACCAGACCGGTGACCTTCAAACTAAAATTTGCCCCCTGTGGGCGGTGGGGCCGCATGTGAACAACCATCCAGTAAAGGGCGGTCACAATAATTTGACCCCAAAGTGGCTTCATCAGATGATCATAATGAATACGGCGGGGATAAAAATGTCTTTATTCATCACCATCATCATCAGCACCAAAATTAGCATCACCATCGTCATCATCATCATCTTCATCATCATCATTGTCATCATCCTCACTACCGTCATCATCGTCTGGTTCCAACGAACAGAATTAATATATTAATGTTTGAGGGTTTTAGCCACAGGTGTTAACTCCATGCACTGTAATCTAGACCCACCTCTGAAAGAAATCCGACTGCATGCAGATACGTGGAAGGTGATTACTCCATTCGTGTGGAAAGTGAATGCCAACGAACATATACAGGAAACCCGTCCGACGCACCTGGTGACGGTTCATGACAGCGCACAAGCAAGCACAGTCTAAATACCTATCGATACTGCAAATTATGCCGGTGTAACCGACAGCAGTATCTTACGATCGGCTCTTGTAGACCTAGTAACGATCGCCGCGACTTGAGAGGAAACTCCTCACCGGATTCTGACATCCACTGTGCACAATGTTGTGACGGCTGGGTGCGATCATGAAAATTTGTTTCACGTGAACCCATCCCCTTGACTTCACCCAGGGGGTCGATCAAGTCGATCAAATCCAGCGAGATTTTTTGACAGTTGCAGCCTCTGAGCAATAGGTTGCAGAGGCAAACTGCGCTGAAAAGAGTGACTCTAGCGAACCACGATGAATGGGGTCAACTCCAAAACAACTGGCTACTAGGCTAGTGTAGCTAATGTGAGCTGTTACGTTGCGCGTGACAGTAGCCGCACGCTGAAGTAGAGACACCTGCTTCACATCAAACGATGCATCACTGCTAGCTCAGCTAGCAATCCAAACTGACGATGCACCACACGCCACACCTGGCGTGGTTTGCCAGGTTCACAAGGCTATTCTCAACCTTCACTCTCCAAGTGCTAACAAGGCACAGAATCGTGGCGCAAATCGATGGGAAGACCAAACAGTCATGTGAAAGGAACACAGCCATCTGCTGTAGCGACTTGTCCAATCACGCGCTAAACAGTATTAACTGACTGATCGATAAATGAACGAACTCATGGCGAGAAGGACATGAACTGTGTTTGGGACCTAACCGAGAAACCAAGGCAGGCCAATGGTTATGCATGAATAGTACTATCCACCCACGGACCGACACCAAACTGTTGACAAAAGTAACTCTTCCTCAGAAAAGCTCAACCTCAACCTATGTTATCCTGTCACGTACTTTGTCGACACATTTGGCTTTGGAAAACTGGTTTGCATGTTACGTTAATTTCTCAAGGCCATAGGCGTACTGACTGCGTCTTTAGTGGAATATCAGTCATTCATTTGTCAGTTGTCCACACACGGGAGTGACGTGTCCGGACGTTTTACATCAGTTAGAGAAGAATAACGTCCGCTTCTTATCAAGGATGATTCCTGGTATCTTGTCTGATATCTTCGATCCCTCGCAGAAGTTCAAATAAGCCACTCTTGAGTGGATTTTATTGTATGGGCACTCTCCTCAAAAAGTCCTCCGTTCACCCATTCCACAGCTGCATTTTTCCTCAATCAAGCTTCATTAAGCTTCTCTAACGTGAAGTGTGAGGCCTTGTTCGCCTCATCAACTTAGTTCCTCAAGCTGTTCTAGGTATGTCGTTTTGAGCTCTTACGCCTTCCATTTCATATAACCCAGGAGAAGGAAGTCGAATGGAGATCAGGCAACCGTCTGGGGCTGCCCCGACCGATCCACTACGCAGAGAACTGCTCTTCAGTAAAATTTTGGATATCCAGCCCATTGTAGGGAAGAGGTCCACCGTGTTGGGGTCACACCAGTGAGTGGGTCAGGTAGTCTTGTAGAAGCCTGCAGTAGGACTCATTTAAATATGCCAAGCTGATGTGGTCATTATTTACTTAGTCGTAACACCTTCAAAAAATATGAAGCCACTAACCGTGTGTGGAATATTTCAGCCCAAATTTGGATTGTGAAACGTCTTGCATGCATTGATCGCCTTGAGATTCACGTTTGCCTCAGTATGTAGAGCCGGTGTTTTTCCACTTGAAGCAAGTGTTGGATTCCTCCAAATAACTTTCTAGGAAAACGCCCAGCATGACGTCATTCGTGAGACGATTAGCAGAGGCACTGTAACGATTCGGGTTGGAGTACACGAGCTCATTTGCTAGTTGGGTTTTCCAGATCAGCCCACTCATCTTAGTTCACTGGAAGTTCAAAGCTGCTCCCGCTTTGTAACCTTTTGCCTAAAGGCTGCAAACTATGTAGCTGTCGAACAAGCTAAATGGAGTTAATCGATCGTGCCAAGTGCATAAATTCATACAGAATAAACACTCACGATCACTCCCAGTTGTCATGGTAATTGTCGGAATCCAGTGGGGACTTCCCTCCGATGCCGTAGCGGTTGTTATTAGGCCTACAAGAGCCGGTCATGCGGTACACAAATGTTATTTCGCTTCCGGAAAATAATCGTACCATTATCCAAAATTTTATTTGCATACCAATTTGGTTTTGACGGGAGACATAAGTGAGTCCAGCTAAAACTCTCGTTTATGGTGGCCTTTTTAAACAGCACATTCAGGTGAGATTTAAATGGATTCAATTTAGTCTCCCGTCGAAACCAAATCAGCGTGAAAATGCGAGTATTTCGTGAATTCCGTCCAATTTGGGTTCAACTAGAACATGAGTTTGATGGAAACTCGGGGACTGGGCCTAGCTGTTGAGGCTGAAGAAAGGCGAAACCGTTCGTGGGCTGCTGAAAATTTTTCCGCAACCTCATGATAATCGTATCATTGTTTCGACTGTGTTGCTCGGTGGACCAACCTGAACTCGCTATTCAAAAGATCCCCTACTGTTGAAAGTTAGTTCTTTATGTATAGGTCTTTTGCTTGTTATCGTACAGCTATAAGCCAGGTGTATTAATGCGTGTTCTTAGTATTCAGCATAAATGCTATTTTTGGCTCTGCGACAACGCAAAAAAAGCTGGTAATTTTTAGAAAATTCCTCTCATTCCTCCACCTCGTTGCACAATTTTGGCATTCTATTTGAAATTGTTCATGAAAAGCTGCCTGAATTCCACAATTTGGCATTGATACCCGACCTCGATCAATATCCGGGTTACAAAATTCTTGATTAGTTTTCGAAATATGGATACATTTAGTTGTCTAACACAACGTGGTCCAGAGCTACCAGGACATTTGTGTGAATGGACCTTTTACCGTACTACAAACTGTATTCTGTTTGCTGTTTGAATATCCAGCTATAACGGTAGACGGTAGATAGTGGAGTAAGTCGGTTGCAAGACTTCTGGTAATCCAATTATTACAGTGGTGACCAATTATGAACCCAGTATTTCTTTGACCAACGGTCCGAGCAAAAACCGAGTGAAATGAGGGTTGATTTTTGTCCAATGTATCGCTGTTGCTTAGACAGGCCAGTGCCTTGAATGGTCTAAAACGCGGAGGTTTTTTGATGGATGAGTACCAGATCGGGATGATCGATGCTTGGAACTTTAATTAAGTAGACTGCGGACTCAGTTGACCGGAACTAGTCAAAAGATTAATCTCCATTTCATTTAGCGTTACACCACTGTTTTTGCATTGTTCATCACTGAACTTCATTCCGTCACCCAGTCCTATGATTCGGGGAGCTGAACGTTAAGAGAGACTGCAGTATTGTGCCTTTGATAGTATTCTTGAAATTCATCTGCCACTGCCTGCCAGTCGGACTGGACCAACCGTTCCACATGTGCGTCGATAAGTTCTCATCACACATTGCACCAGTTGACAAAAAGAAGCAAAAAAACACTCATTTACAAACCAATTTGGTTCTTCGAGAGACTCACCTGGAACCCAGCTGAATCTCTCACTTATGATGTCTTTATGCAACTGAATGTGCCGCACCATGCCTCCCCTCATGTTTCATTTGGTACGATATTCAAGATACCGCAATACACCGAATACACCGAATGGACGTACCACCGTACACCACTCATAAAGTTGCTTAGGAACATCGCAAACGAGAGATTCAGCTGGGTTCCAGGTGAGTCTCCCACAAAACCGAATTGGTTTGCAAATGAGTGTATTTCGCTAATTTCGTGCAATTTGGGTTCAAGTAGAACATAAGGTTGACGGGAACTCGGGACTGCGCCTACCTGATGAGTCCGAAGTGGAAGGGCGAAACCGGTCATGGGCTATCTAAGAGTTTTCAGCAACCTTATGAGTAGTGTATTACGTAGGTACAAATCTTACTTTATCGATTGACAGACTCTCGCTAGATTCTGGTTATGCGGCCAATACTAATTCGCAATTTCGAGCAATCCCAGCATGTTTGGTCACTCGTCCTGAGGATCATCCATACAGAAAACTCTCAGTGCAATGCTGCACTTGCCAGGCTCCCCTAATCCCCACCCTCCGTTCTCACACTCTGACTAGAAATTTGAATTTTAAAAGTTTTCTCTTCCATCCGTTCACAAATTGTGTGTGACATGCATTAAGTCTGAAAGTTGTTCACAGTAGTATCAACTCGTATGATCTTTCGATATTATTTCACAACGTATCATGGTCCACCCAGTCAAAGAAATGGTCCTTGATGTGACAACTGAACTACACTGATCCGAGACAATCTTGAACAATCTGAGGCATAATGAGTGTCCTCTCAGTGGTTCAGTGGTACTGCTAGTTTCCAGACGCTAAACTACTCTGCATAGACGTAATACACTACTCATAAGGTTCCTGAAAACTCTTCAACAGCCCACGATTGGTTTCATCGTTCTTAGGTGAGGTCTCGGCAACCTAATGAGTAGTGTGTTACGTCTAGACAATGTACTGTGATATCTCGCATGTCTTGCTCACTGAAACCTGACGCAGCCTGGTGCAGCACATTCAGTTGAATGAGAACATCATAAACGAGAGATTCGGTTGGGATTCAGTTGGATCGTCCGTGAAAGCCAAATTGACGTGCAAGTGAGTGTATTTCATCCATCTGCAGAGTAGTTCGAAAGTCAATGATTATCCAGAGCCCTGAGTGAAATTTCACTGTATTTGGAAGATTAGCACTGACCAGGAAAGGTTTACTGAGCAGTTGGTGTTATGCACAGCAAAGACATACTGTGCTAATAAGCCCATCTTTTCGGCCAAAATCACATCTGAGTAGCAGTCATAACCACAGTCTGGATGACTGCATTCTGCATTCGAGAGATTCAGTTGAGTCTCACATGAAGACCAAATCGATTAGCAAATTAGTGTACTTGTCGAAATCTGTCCAATTTGGGTTCAAGTAGAACATAACGTTAACGGAAACTCGAGGACTGTGCCTACCTGATGATCTCGAATTAGAAGTGCGAAACCGGTCGTGAGATGTCGAAGGGTTTTCAGCAGTCTTATGAGTGGTGTAATGTCTATTAAAAGATGTAATTTTTCGGCTATGCAAAGAATGATTGATTTTTTGGTATGAGAAAATGCAGGCCTAAATGAAGACACAATTCTGTTGCAGTTTATGCTGGCTTTGGAGCCTGAACAACCACCCACCCTCACACACACACACACATCAACGATGTTTCCTCGACTGGAAGTGAAATGTTTTGCAATCCAGCTGCCAAACTCAGTTTATAGACCAACAACAAGGTAGCACCCGAGCTACGTATATTCCTTAAAATCCCCAATGTACTTGTAAAAAAAGGGAGGTGCAAGATGAAGGGGATGGAAAAAACAGTCTCTCGTTAAAACCACATTGATGTGCAACTGCGTGCATTTTGCCTGCAAATTTCGTACAATTTGGTCTCAAATAGGTCATAAGGCTGCATATGCGTCTGCCTGATGAGCCCGAAATGATAGAGCGGAACCGGTCGTGGGCTGTCGAATAATTTTCAGTGACCGTGTTTTTTAATTTTTGGTAATCTATTGAGAGATTTGTTAACGTACTTCGCCAACTTTTGAGCGTGTTGTAACGTTGTCTTTTGCCACCGTCACAAGGGAGGTTGGGGTGGAAAAACTGACAAGATCATTATAGTCCAGGTAACGTCTAGTTTTTTACTGTTATGGGTACCGTTGGATCAAAACAGTTAACATCACTTTGCATCACGGTACACACTGGCCGCCAAATGCTATCGGGTCAGACTTTGGTCGATTTGTAAAGACGGATGGAAAAATACGTTGTGGAAAGCAGAGAGTCGTTTAGGATACAGTTTCAAAGCATCGATTTTCGGGACCATACTCTGGAATTTAAAATGTATTGGCCACAAATTGTGTTGGCTTGGATTACCGGGCTGTCCGTCTGTTTTCATTGTTTTTTGTGCACTGTACTGTATTTTATCGTGATGTATTGTGTTAGATTTCACTTTACCGTATTGAGTTACGTTGCACTGTGTCGTGTTTTGCTTAGACAAATTTACTTATTTTTTCTTGTGTAGGTATACAAACGACCACCTTAAAACCCTGGATGATCCGGAGCTGTCAGCCTACGTCCGTGCTGGAAGTGACTCTCTGTGACTACCGTTTTATGGTACTCACCGTATACTGTCTAGTGCCATACAGCCATAAGTGACACGGACCAAAGGAGCAACTTTTGCACACAGCGTGAATGTAAACCGTTCAATATTCTCCACCTGACTTGACAATAGTGGGCCACCAACTGGATGAGCTGAAGACTTGGTAACTTCCTCATCCTGTTCATCTTCTGGCCTTATTTTTCCGGGCGGATTTGATTCAGCCGGTTGCGTTTTCGCCTCGACGTAAACCGTATGCGCTAGTACCTATCAGGGGAGGAAGTAAATCAGCGCTGTTCCGGAGACGGACGCCAGACCACCATGTGTTTCCTGGATAAAGTCTTTATATATGCAAGTGCAACGTCCGTAAGTATACCCTTTATTCCTTCATTCTTGACTCGAAACTAGCACACAAAAAGAGTCAATGAACAACAGAGCACGTGACGTGAGATGCGTGATTGTAATAGTGGCGCTACGTACTACTTAAATGCAGGTCGACACTGGAAAAAACGGTGGTCCCCTAGGGTGCATTTGGAGACAAGATAACTTTGACGGTTATTAAAATCGCTTGAAGTTTCGCGAAACTCCTACCTGCTGACTTACTTTTTTGCTTACTTACTCACATACTTTCGGACTTACTTTCGGAAATAGGGGTAGTCGGCTCCAGATAGGTCTTGGATGCACTCTGCTAAAATAAGGCCATCCGCTGCCTCCTCGAAAGGCTTTGTTCCAAATGGTGAACCACATCACAGCTGACGAATTTAAGGTCATGATATCAGAGGTCTTCCAGGACACTGGTGGTTGTGGTCATAAGTGAACCTGCCGTGAGCTTGTTAGTTGCACGGCGCGGCTTGCCGCCTACTGGAAGTCGTTGTAGTGTATATTGTCCCGTGTGTGCCACCTGTTCGTCCAGAATGAGCGAGCGTCGTACTAAGCGTCAACCGAATTTCGACATTTTCAGGTGGCATGAGGGAAGGTGCCGGAGGATTACAGTGTTGTCTTCACAAGACAACAGCGAGAAAGTCGTGGCTCAGGCTCGCAGATTTATTCTTCAGTGAATACCAGGATTGAGAGACCATGGCCGGATTGTCAGTCTAATGCTGGTTGCTGATGCGGGTGTACGCTTAAAGGCTAGTCGTTGTGTTTATAGACCATGAGATTCTCAAACCAAACGATCGGACAAACCCCCAAAGCAGGTCTGCATTATGTGTAGGAACACAGCTAAAGGATGTGAAGTCAGCTTTGTTGAATCTGTTCAGATGCGACCGCCTGTAATACGCAAGCTTATTCAATAACAGAAAAAATGTATACTATTTCTATTGATCGATCATACATCATCATAGACAAATGAAGACCGGTGCGCAGGATTGGAGAGCTCGATTTTACTGGCCCTATTCGATGGGAAGGTTTGAATTTTGCGAGTAAAGCTGGGTAATAGTGTGTGGGCTTTCGGCAGTATTGTATCTGTGTTGAGATACATCTTGTTCACTGGCGAAAATGACTGATCGTTTGGGTGGTCTGTCCCCTTGGTGGACTCTCCTCATTTCTGATTGGTGGATCTCCGTATGGCCTCTATGACTAGCAGCCGGTGACCGCTTTCTGGTTGGTCACATTATTGTCTCGTGGTTTGCTACGTGGTTTGGCATATTGGCTTCCGGTTCCCCTCGACTGGTCGATGAAGTAGTACGTGGACTAGGGCGATTGTGATACGTCCGTTGATTGAGTTTGTGGAGGAGTACCCCGATTCTAACATCTCCGTTGTCTATCTCCGTTTCCACGTGACAAGAATGTCGCATCTCCTAGAATGAAGTTGCATTCCTTGCATCCCCTCCTGGTAGACGGGGATAGTAGGTCATGTCTTCTGATAGTTGCATTGTTTTTTTCACTCGGGCAGATAAGTTTCTTCCATCTTGTTCATTAAAAGTACCTCTGACAGCTGATTTTATGACGGTCAGTCAGTCCACAACATCGTTTCTTGTACTGTCCTTGGTGTTGAGCTACTTTGTCACAATCAAAGGCTGTCCGTTACCGGAACCATTTTCGGTTTAAATAGCCCTGTTCTAAGTTCAGATATGCATTTTGATCCACAGCATGATGAATTTATTGTTGTTTGTTAGATTGTGTTGTTGTTTCTGTTGTCTGGTTATTAACCTTCAAATTCCCGAACGGAGTTTGAATGTGACTAGTCTTGTGGTTGATTGGGTGGTAGTTGGGCTAACTTGGTACAAGAAACACCATTTTGAAAGTTCTCGTCCGTAGTCCTTCTACCGAATCAGTTCGTAAATGGCAATCGATTGTTCCCTTCCTTTTCACTTGCAAAGTTCGCATCCTCAAACGTGACACTGAGCAGCTCATCGAAGTTCTTTGCCTAAATCTTCACCGACATTTCCTCCATGAGTGAACCTGTTCGGGCCTACAAGGCTCAAACACGCTGATGGCTATGAGAACTTTGCGCGCCTTCAAGCGTCCACGCACGAACTGTTACATTTTCTTCATGAATGCTTGAGAAGACGCGTACGTTAAAATAATACTAAACACGATCCTGCAGTAGACCGTTTGAATGCCCAGGACTGGCTAGACAATACGGTGGTAGAGAGTGAAAAAAGTTTGGCGAAATATAAAACTTTATTGCCAAGAAAAAAAGCAAATACCTCCTTATTGTTACTCGCTTTCAGTATTTGCCGGAAGTTGGGGCACAAATTGACAACACTGAAACTAAACGCATACTGGCTTTGAATTCCAAACTGGACATAAACTTTACGAGACGTCGTGTACGAGTTTTCAAGAACGCGCAGATGATAGTCCTCGGTTGATGACGAAGGGTTCGCAACAAATCACCAAGATCAGCAAACAATCCGACCACCAAGGATGAAGCCTTTCTACAGTTCACACACTGAGTTCACAGTTGTGAGGGTTTCTCGGCATGCATTTTGGCACCAGGCTTTTGTACAGACCATTTACCAGAATAGGGTTCACATTTTAGTATAAGGGAACTCGAAAAACCCTATCACTGTAGCCCCTTATTCTCTCCGGAATCTGGGGTATGTAACAGCAACCAGAATGGCGTACCCACAGACCAAAAAGATAGGAACTCGAAAATACAAAACATGTAATCACTCCGGTCTATCCACTTAAGATGGAGAAGGGTTGAAATTCGCGAGTTTTCAACAGTCTAAACGCTCTTATCCAGCCATACTTTGTGTTAACCAGCAGTCCACCGTACAGGTCATTTCTGAAGTTGAACAGTTGGTTAGCTGGGAAACCACTTCTGATTTGCAAATGAGTGTATTTCGCTAACCTCATGCAAATTTGGTTCAAGTAGAACATAAAGTTGTCGGAAACTCGGAGACTGCGCCTACCTGAGGAGTCCCAAGAAGGGCGAAACCGGTCGTGGGCCATCGAAGAATTTTCAGCTACCTTATGAGTTTTGTATCACGTCTATAAATAATAATAATCGTTCAGCTGAAACACACTTTCGGTGCCTAGATGCCATGCCACCCAAAGGAAGGGTGGGATACTGCCAGGTTGTCCAAGCCTAGGTAGGGGAATTCGAGATGCAGAGGTGGGGTTTGAACCACGGACCTTTCGCTCAGTAAATTCGCGCTCTAACCACTGAGCCCTCTCGCTTCGTAACTTCCTATAGCTTTTGATAAATCACAAAAAACGTACCAAGTTGAATACCATTATTTTCACGCTGTGAGTCTTCATTACAAAACGTGTCACTAGTGAACCTCTGAATAGTTTCGGAATCGTGTCCAGATTCTAACAGTTCTCCTCATATAACGAAGTGAGTACGCTGAAAATACTACGTCCTCCGATAGACGTCATATTCTCAGTTTACCTTGGAGAAAATCAATGTAACCCTACTCCAACTGAACAAGGTGAATACTCCTCTAAATTGCCTTCTGAACAGTAAAGCATGTTCGTAATTGGGTGTCTCCTATGACCCAATAGCATTCTTGTTTGTGCCCACAAATGACTCTTCTGCTAACATATTCTGATCAGGTAGCTTCACAAATCTTTGGATTTTTCCAGCAAGTTCTCACTACTTGTGAGTAGCTCTGGTTTTCTTAAAAGTTTTTACTCACTTTGAGCAATCTAAATCAGAAAAGGTCCTCCGCGGTGAGCGATGATTAATCAGGTGGGACGGTAAGTCTGTTAACCAGCCGTAGATTGGTATCGATAACTTTCTCAGCTAATACAACGGAAATCAATATGTGAAGAATAGGTAACTCAAAACAGTTTGGAATTCACAAACTAGGTGGGAAGAGAGTAAGCATCGCATGAAAGTCATAACGAAGATGGCTGTACACCAAAGGTGTGAGAGCAATTGTAACATCTCGAATAAACCTATAATGAACACATTAAAGAAACTACTCACAAGGTTGCTGAAAACTCTTCGACCTTGTGAGTAGTTTCCTTTATGAAAATATACTGCGATATCTCGAATATGGTGCCAACTGAAACATGAGGCGGCCTGTGTGCAGCACATTCAGTTGAAGAACATCATAAACGAGAGACTCACTTGAGTCTCCCGTGAAAACCAAATTGATTTGCAAATGAGTGTATTTGTCGAAATCAGTCCAATTTGGGTTCAAGTAGAACATAAGGTTGACGGAAACTCGGGGACTGCGCCTACCTGATGAGCCCCAAGAAGGGCGAAACCGGTCGTGGGCTGTCGAAGAGTTTTCAGCAACCTTGTGAGTAGTTTCCTTCATGAAAATATACTGCGATATCTCGAATATCGTACCAACTGAAACATGAGGCGGCCTGTGTGCAGCACATTCAGTTGAAGAACATCATAAACGAGAGACTCACTTGAGTCTCCCGTGAAAACCAAATTGATTTGCAAATGAGTGTATTTGTCGAAATCAGTCCAATTTGGGTTCAAGTAGAACATAACGTTAACGGAAACTCGAGGACTGCGCCTACCTGATTATCCCGAATTAGAAGTGCGAAACCGGTCGTGAGATGTCGAAGGGTTTTCAGCAGTCTTATGAGTGGTGCAATGTCAATTAAAAGATGTAATTTTTCGGCTATACAAAGAATGATTGATTTTTTGGTATGATTAAAATGCAGGCCTAAATGAAGACACAATTCTGTTGCAGTTTATGCTGGCTTTGGAGCCTGAACAACCACCCACCCTCACACACACACTCACATACACACACACATCAACGATGTTTCCTCGACTGGAAGTGAAATGTTTTGCAATCCAGCTGCCAAACTCAGTTTATAGACCAACAACCAGGTAGCACCCGAGCTACGTATATTCCTTAAAATCCCCAATGTACTTGTAAAAAAAGGGTGGTGCAAGATGAAGGGGATGGAAAAAACAGTCTCTCGTTAAAACCACATTGATGTGCAACTGCGTGCATTTTGCCTGCAAATTTCGTACAATTTGGTCTCAAATAGGACATAAGGCTGCATATGCGTCTGCCTGATGAGCCCGAAATGATAGAGCGGAACCGGTCGTGGGCTGTCGAATAATTTTCAGTGACCGTGTTTTTTAATTTTTGTTAACGTAATTCGCCAACTTTTGAGCGTGTTGTAACGTTGTCTTTTGCCACCGTCACAAGGGAGGTTGGGGTGGAAAAACTGACAAGATCATTATAGTCCAGGTAACGTCTAGTTTTTTACTGTTATGGGTACCGTTGGATCAAAACAGTTAACATCACTTTGCATCACGGTACACACTGGCCGCCAAATGCTATCGGGTCAGACTTTGGTCGATTTGTAAAGACGGATGGAAAAATACGTTGTGGAAAGCAGAGAGTCGTTTAGGATACAGTTTCAAAGCATCGATTTTCGGGACCATACTCTGGAATTTAAAATGTATTGGCCACAAATTGTGTTGGCTTGGATTACCGGGCTGTCCGTCTGTTTTCATTGTTTTTTGTGCACTGTACTGTATTTTATCGTGATGTATTGTGTTAGATTTCACTTTACCGTATTGAGTTACGTTGCACTGTGTCGTGTTTTGCTTAGACAAATTTACTTATTTTTTCTTGTGTAGATATACAAACGACCACCTTAAAACCCTGGATGATCCGGAGCTGTCAGCCTACGTCCGTGCTGGAAGTGACTCTCTGTGACTACCGTTTTATGGAACTCACCGTATACTGTCTAGTGCCATACAGCCATAAGTGACACGGACCAAAGGAGCAACTTTTGCACACAGTGTGAATGTAAACCGTTCAATATTCTCCACCTGACTTGACAATAGTGGGCCACCAACTGGGTGCGCTGAAGACTTGGTAACTTCCTCGTCCTGTTCATCCTCCGGCCTTATTTTTCCGGGCGCAGTTGATTCAGCCGGTTGCATTTTCGCCTCGACGTAAACCGTATGCGCTAGTACCTATCAGGGGAGGAAGTAAATCAGCGCTGTTCCGGAGACGGACGCCAGACCACCATGTGTTTCCTGGATAAAGTCTTGATATATGCAACTGCAACGTCCGTAAGTACACCCCTTATTCCTTCATTCTTGACTCGAAACTAGCACACAAAAAGAATCAATGAACAACAGAGCACGTGACGTGAAATGCGTGATTGTAATAGTGGCGCTACGTACTACTTAAATGCAGGTCGACACTGGAAAAAACGGTGGTCCCCTAGGGTGCATTTGGAGACAAGATAACTTTGACGGTTATTAAAATCGCTTGAAGTTTCGCGAAACTCCTACCTGCTGACTTACTTTTTTGCTTACTTACTCACATACTTTCGGACTTACTTTCGGAAACAGGGGTAGTCGGCTCCAGAAGGGTCTCGGATGCACTCTGCTAAAATAAGGCCATCCGCTGCCTCCTCGAAAGGCTTTGTTCCAAATGGTGAACCACATCACAGCTGACGAATTTAAGGTCATGATATCAGAGGTCTTCCAGGACACTGGTGGTTGTGGTCATAAGTGAACCTGCCGTGAGCTTGTTAGTTGCACGGCGCGCCTTGCCGCCTACTGGAAGTCGTTGTAGTGCATATTGTCCCGTGTGTGCCACCTGTTCGTCCAGAATGAGCGAGCGTCGTACTAAGCGTCAACCGAATTTCGACATTTTCAGGTGGCATGAGGGAAGGTGCCGGAGGATTACAGTGTTGTCTTCACAAGACAACAGCGAGAAAGTCGTGGCTCAGGCTCGCAGATTTATTCTTCAGTGAATACCAGGATTGAGAGACCATGGCCGGATTGTCAGTCTAATGCTGATTGCTGATGCGGGTGTACGCCTAAAGGCTAGTCGTTGTGTTTATAGACCATGAGATTCTCAAACCAAACGATCGGACAAACCCCCAAAGCAGGTCTGCATTATGTGTAGGAACACAGCTAAAGGATGTGAAGTCAGCTTTGTTGAATCTGTTCAGATGCGACCGCCTGTAATACGCAAGCTTATTCAATAACAGAAAAAACGTATACTATTTCTATTGATCGATCATACATCATCATAGACAAATGAAGACCGGTGCGCAGGATTGGAGAGCTCGATTTTACTGGCCCTATTCGATGGGAAGGTTTGAATTTTGCGAGTAAAGCTGGGTAATAGTGTGTGGGCTTTCGGCAGTATTGTATCTGTGTTGAGATACATCTTGTTCACTGGCGAAAATGACTGATCGTTTGGGTGGTCTGTCCCCTTGGTGGACTCTCCTCATTTCTGATTGGTGGATCTCCGTATGGCCTCTATGACTAGCAGCCGGTGACCGCTTTCTGGTTGGTCACATTATTGTCTCGTGGTTTGCTACGTGGTTTGGCATATTGGCTTCCGGTTCCCCTCGACTGGTCGATGAAGTAGTACGTGGACTAGGGCGATTGTGATACGTCCGTTGATTGAGTTTGTGGAGGAGTACCCCGATTCTAACATCTCCGTTGTCTATCTCCGTTTCCACGTGACAAGAATGTCGCATCTCCTAGAATGAAGTTGCATTCCTTGCATCCCCTCCTGGTAGACGGGGATAGTAGGTCATGTCTTCTGATAGTTGCATTGTTTTTTTCACTCGGGCAGATAAGTTTCTTCCATCTTGTTCATTAAAAGTACCTCTGACAGCTGATTTTATGACGGTCAGTCAGTCCACAACATCGTTTCTTGTACTGTCCTTGGTGTTGAGCTACTTTGTCACAATCAAAGGCTGTCCGTTACCGGAACCATTTTCGGTTTAAATAGCCCTGTTCTAAGTTCAGATATGCATTTTGATCCACAGCATGATGAATTTATTGTTGTTTGTTAGATTGTGTTGTTGTTTCTGTTGTCTGGTTATTAACCTTCAAATTCCCGAACGGAGTTTGAATGTGACTAGTCTTGTGGTTGATTGGGTGGTAGTTGGGCTAACTTGGTACAAGAAACACCATTTTGAAAGTTCTCGTCCGTAGTCCTTCTACCGAATCAGTTCGTAAATGGCAATCGATTGTTCCCTTCCTTTTCACTTGCAAAGTTCGCATCCTCAAACGTGACACTGAGCAGCTCATCGAAGTTCTTTGCCTAAATCTTCACCGACATTTCCTCCATGAGTGAACCTGTTCGGGCCTACAAGGCTCAAACACGCTGATGGCTATGAGAACTTTGCGCGCCTTCAAGCGTCCACGCACGAACTGTTACATTTTCTTCATGAATGCTTGAGAAGACGCGTACGTTAAAATAATACTAAACACGATCCTGCAGTAGACCGTTTGT
Organism: Opisthorchis felineus; assembly: GCA_004794785.1. NCBI lineage: Eukaryota > Metazoa > Platyhelminthes > Trematoda > Opisthorchiida > Opisthorchiidae > Opisthorchis > Opisthorchis felineus. Next base: position 632,268 of record SJOL01006431.1, on the reverse strand, counting down.
ACGTCCAGGACTGGCTAGACAATACGGTGGTAGAGAGTGAAAAAAGTTTGGCGAAATATAAAACTTTATTGCCAAGAAAAAAAGCAAATACCTCCTTATTGTTACTCGCTTTCAGTATTTGCCGGAAGTTGGGGCACAAATTGACAACACTGAAACTAAACGCATACTGGCTTTGAATTCCAAACTGGACATAAACTTTACGAGACGTCGTGTACGAGTTTTCAAGAACGCGCAGATGATAGTCCTCGGTTGATGACGAAGGGTTCGCAACAAATCACCAAGATCAGCAAACAATCCGACCACCAAGGATGAAGCCTTTCTACAGTTCACACACTGAGTTCACAGTTGTGAGGGTTTCTCGGCATGCATTTTGGCACCAGGCTTTTGTACAGACCATTTACCAGAATAGGGTTCACATTTTAGTATAAGGGAACTCGAAAAACCCTATCACTGTAGCCCCTTATTCTCTCCGGAATCTGGGGTATGTAACAGCAACCAGAATGGCGTACCCACAGACCAAAAAGATAGGAACTCGAAAATACAAAACATGTAATCACTCCGGTCTATCCACTTAAGATGGAGAAGGGTTGAAATTCGCGAGTTTTCAACAGTCTAAACGCTCTTATCCAGCCATACTTTGTGTTAACCAGCAGTCCACCGTACAGGTCATTTCTGAAGTTGAACAGTTGGTTAGCTGGGAAACCACTTCTGATTTGCAAATGAGTGTATTTCGCTAACCTCATGCAAATTTGGTTCAAGTAGAACATAAAGTTGTCGGAAACTCGGAGACTGCGCCTACCTGAGGAGTCCCAAGAAGGGCGAAACCGGTCGTGGGCCATCGAAGAATTTTCAGCTACCTTATGAGTTTTGTATCACGTCTATAAATAATAATAATCGTTCAGCTGAAACACACTTTCGGTGCCTAGATGCCATGCCACCCAAAGGAAGGGTGGGATACTGCCAGGTTGTCCAAGCCTAGGTAGGGGAATTCGAGATGCAGAGGTGGGGTTTGAACCACGGACCTTTCGCTCAGTAAATTCGCGCTCTAACCACTGAGCCCTCTCGCTTCGTAACTTCCTATAGCTTTTGATAAATCACAAAAAACGTACCAAGTTGAATACCATTATTTTCACGCTGTGAGTCTTCATTACAAAACGTGTCACTAGTGAACCTCTGAATAGTTTCGGAATCGTGTCCAGATTCGAACAGTTCTCCTCATATAACGAAGTGAGTACGCTGAAAATACTACGTCCTCCGATAGACGTCATATTCTCAGTTTACCTTGGAGAAAATCAATGTAACCCTACTCCAACTGAACAAGGTGAATACTCCGCTAAATTGCCTTCTGAACAGTAAAGCATGTTCGTAATTGGGTGTCTCCTATGACCCAATAGCATTCTTGTTTGTGCCCACAAATGACTCTTCTGCTAACATATTCTGATCAGGTAGCTTCACAAATCTTTGGATTTTTCCAGCAAGTTCTCACTACTTGTGAGTAGCTCTGGTTTTCTTAAAAGTTTTTACTCACTTTGAGCAATCTAAATCAGAAAAGGTCCTCCGCGGGGAGCGATGATTAATCAGGTGGGACGGTAAGACTGTTAACCAGCCGTAGATTGGTATCGATAACTTTCTCAGCTAATACAACGGAAATCAATATGTGAAGAATAGGTAACTCAAAACAGTTTGGAATTCACAAACTAGGTGGGAAGAGAGTAAGCATCGCATGAAAGTCATAACGAAGATGGCTGTACACCAAAGGTGTGAGAGCAATTGTAACATCTCGAATAAACCTATAATGAACACATTAAAGAAACTACTCACAAGGTTGCTGAAAACTCTTCGACCTTGTGAGTAGTTTCCTTTATGAAAATATACTGCGATATCTCGAATATGGTGCCAACTGAAACATGAGGCGGCCTGTGTGCATAGGACCGCACTGGTAAGCGCCGGAAATATTCCAAACTCAAACAGCGGGAACAGTGACAAGAAAAAACATGTAAATCAGTTCCTACATTCTGCTTAATGCTAACACGTAACACGATGACCCAGGTAGGCAGTTCCCGGAAGGAAAGAAAATCACAGTCACGTGGTAACGCATAGAAAAACTTCCACTCAGAGGTGGTCACCTCATTCATAATGAGGTCTGGTGTTTAAACTTTATTCTATCCATCTCTCAAAAGAATCAGAAAGCCTCTGCTCCCAGATATTGCTAACCTATCGTCCAAAATACTCTAAGACCACAGTTCGGAATCCGAGTATACTCGCGGTAATCGTCCACCGCCCATAATCACACCTTAACTATGGACATCATCGGGCTGATTTCAACAAAAAATTCGAGAATCTCGAAGAAAAAAGATAAACAAAAGATAAACTAACATTCGTGCGCAAGGCAAACAAATCACCTCAGTCAGCCTCAGTCGAACGCAGTAGCTGAGTGACACATGGTCAACCAATACGAATTCAACCGTCACCAGCTCCGCTCCGCTCTGATCAAATCACATGTCACTGAGATTTTGTTGCCATGGTTATTCGTAGGTAAGTTGGCTTGGATGAAGATGTGTCGTCCCTCGAATTGTGGGATCCAGGCTAGATCCCGACAACAGCCGGTCCAATGCCTGATTGCCATCTCCTTCGACGACTGTAGGAAACCAGCTTCTTCTAGATAAAACTACGACCTGACCGTTGTTCTTTTCCATTTGTCTTTCCTCGTGTGACTACATTGCCTTTTGGATTCCAACCTTCCATTTATAGCAAATTTCCCTGGACTGTTGAACCGTCCTGACCAAATAATGTGGGATTTCTCCCCGTAAAATGTGTAACAAGTCAGTTACGGTTCAAATACGAGTTGCTTGGTGCGGAGATAAGTGTGAGAAATGTTTGAGGTGTTCTTCCCAAACGACTGCATTCTGCATTCGAGAGATTCAACTAGGTCCCGGTTGAAGACCAAATCGATTAGCAAATGAGTGCATTTGTCGAAATCAGTCCAATTTGGGTTCAAGTAGAACATAAGATTGACGGAAACTCGGTGACTGCGCCTACCTGATGAGCCCCAAGAAGGCCAAAATCGTTCGTGGGCTGTTTTCAGCAACCTTGTGAGTAGTTTCCTTTATAACTCCAAAATTGTTTGACAGACAACTCGTCAGGCCACATGAAGGTGGCTGCATGATTTTCGGTCAGGAAGGTCGTGTCTTCTAACTGCGTCAGTTGATCCACATTTTCTAAAGCATAATTCATGTGTCCTGGTTGGCTCACTCAAACACCTAACCTCTGCAGACGACATGTCAGGCCTGTGCTCGTTCATTAGTATTGATTCGGCATATAACGTTAAGGTACTCGGAAGTACTTATTGTGTTCTATTAGATATCCTCACACCTTGCTGGTATTCTAAACTATTTCTAGATTAAAACTCAAATAAAGGGAGATAAGATCAGTGCCTGTGGTCATGCTGAGCCGTTGCTGAGTCCAGTCACAGCACCGAATGCAGAAAACATTCGGGAATTCAAGGTTACCTACTGCTTCTTTCGCCAACCTCCTTCCTGACGAAAACCTTCTCTTGAAACCCAACAGTGAATGTGAGTGGGTGTAGAAAATTAGCGAATATATTTTGCTGCGTATCCGCACACGGTCGACGGTGTTAGTTGCTCTGCGTAAATTAAACCAAACACACCAGACCCTGGCATCATCCGAATATGAAATCTCTTTCACGTGACCGTGTAATTTCCAGAATGTCCAAATTTCGGAATCAGATTTATGAGTTGTTTTGTACACGGGGAGTGGGGAAGCGCGTTCCAATGACAGTTGTCAGTTTGTTAAAATACTCGTCTCATTCGATGATGTATTACTACGGTCTTGAATGGAATCATTTAGTCCAGACATGGAAAATTAGATCTTCCTTGTGACAACCATCGAGAGTCTATTAACCGGAATGGCACTAGTTTGTGAACGGCACGTGACGTCAATCAGACTGGTCGTAATTCTGTTCCGATAGATTGTATCGCGATGCTGACATGTGATTTGATCTGAGCGGAGCGGAGCTGGTGACGGTTGAATTCGTATTGGTTGACCATGTGTCACTCAGCTACTGCGTTCGACTGAGGCTGACTGAGGTGATTTGTTTGCCTTGCGCACGAATGTTAGTTTATCTTTTGTTTATCTTTTTTCTTCGAGGTTTTCGAATTTTTTGTTGAAATCAGCCCGATAATGTCCATATTTAAGGTGCGATTATAGGCGGTGGACGATTACCGCGAGTATACTTGGACTCCGAACTGTGATCTTAGCATGGTAGTCTATATCGTTATCAATTTCAAACATATCACACCTCAAGCATGGTTTCGTACCCCGATTCTGACTGTCACCAGGTTAGGAATAGCGGAGAGGGTGACGTGGATCGGAAAACCCAAAACATATAATCGAAACCTGCTTTTGACCCAGCATGTTATATAACTTCGTGGAGAACAACGAAATGCAGCCTCACATTTGGGATTGCGAGCGAACTGCATGAAACATACGAAATAAAAAATTGCAAACTTTTGACGGTGTTTGGAAACGCCTTCTGGCGTTCGAACATCTTGGTTCCTAATGGACTTGAATATGTCTTATCTTGGATTTGATCAATTTCTTCTGCCCTTAAGGTACCAAATCGCGCGGTTCTCTCACACATTCGTCCTTCGCTTTTTTTATCCACTTTACTGATTGTATCAGAACGTATTGTCTGCTAGGAGACTGTCCTAATGGTCGTCCCGGTGATTTCTGCAAAAGGTTTACGCTCCTCACGGCTGATCTGAGCTCAGTGACCAAAAGGCTAACCAACCCCAGAAGTCTACTTCCCAAGAGTGTCCTTCAGACAGTCTTGACTGGTCCCAGTAGGGGGTTAGGTCAGTTAATCATTATCGATGTCATTTACCGTTTCTTCCAACCGTGGAAAAAGGACATTTGAAAAATAAATCTTCCATGTCGACGTTTTATTTCGGTTCAAGTATACGGGTGTTCAATACTAGTTGGGTTGAATGCATTGTGCGTTTTGTATGATATTTTTCAGGGTTGGTTTTTGGAGAAGAAAAACACAACGTTAGGAACAGAGTTTTCATATCTCAGCATTTCCATCACTGTCTTTGATCTTCATCGGGAGCATTTTGCTGGGAATCACAAAGGACTGGATAAACAGGGTTTACCTGATACCCACCGGTGTGCGGTCAAACTTTAAGAGGCTATCTGATTGATCAGGATCTGACAGTCGCATCCGTGTAATTGTTGACTTCCACTGTGAAATACTTACAGTGTTTTGCTTCCGAAAAGAGGCCAATGTTCACGCAGGATCTGGATGGTTTACCTGTTGGGATTGTCTTGATTTACTCCCATAGGCCGAATTTCCCCAACGGCAGAGGGACGATTCTCTGGCTACTGGTGCTCTGGAACTGCTAACTAAATGATTATATATATATATATATATATATATATATATATATATATATAAGCTTTATACTCTCCGTCGATGATTCGTTTTTAGGACTGAAAGCTTTGTTTGGCTGACCTTCCCGGATAGGAATGCTCCTTTTTATCATTTCTAACTCATACGCATTTTGTGTGCACTGTAATCTTCGAAGCGTTTTCAGCAACGCTATGAGTAGTATAATATGGCTAACAGTGTTGTCTGTTTATTTTGGCCAATATGGCTACTGTTGCTCCGATGAAGAATCCTAACCAGCATCTGTAGGGCGGAATACATGTAGGTAACAGGATATCAATCATGGAGACTTGAAAATACGGATGAACAGAAAGGTGACGTTCGAAACCTTAGCGCTCATTGGCATGCCCGGAGTAACTTCCTGTTACGCAACAACAAATGTGGTGACAAATGCACTCTAGCGGAACCACTGCTGACCAGAATCTCTTGGCCGAACGTTTCAATGTACAACCCACTAGCCAGGATGTTGGAGGTTCGAAACCCCTGGAATTTCTCAAGAATGTAAGAAGCTGTGCGATGCTTCTCGGCTTTTCAGCATAGACTGGCTCTTCAATGACAGGACGAACTCTCGATTGGCTGGAGCGCAGCTTTTCGAACGTTGTCATGATGACTTTAAAAGACAGGTTGATATCAATGCTTTGACCGGAACAAATTACGTCACAGGTGATTGCGCAAGCCGATATGTGTTCGGTTTCAGCAAAATTGCTCCAATTTGTCTGGTCCGTCGTATTTTAAACATATGCAGACATTTTTTTCTTTTGCTCGCGCTCCAAGCCTGTATGTAACCTCTATCGCAACTCTGGATGAAGGACTAATGCGATGTGGTTTTTCGAGGCACTCTGTCGAGGGCTTCCTGAGACACTCTCCTTGTTTGTAACTGCCGTCTTCAATGTGCAGTTTGGTAAGTTTGTTTGATTGCAGCATCCGCAATTTTTACCACTCCTGGCTGCATCCTGCTCTCTTTACGGTAGCTGCTGTCCGTTTATCAGGTGGAATAACAAGAGTTCTACAACTGCCGTATCGTACCAACTGGAACATGAGGCTGCCTGGCGCAGAACACATTCAGTTGAAGAGGAACAGGATAAACGAGGATTCAGTTTGGACCCCCATGAAAATCAAGCTGGTTTGCAAATGAATGTATCTGTCAGATTTCGTGGAATTTGTGTTCAAGTAGGGTTGAGGGTAAGTTGGGGACTGTGCATACCTGATGAGCCCCAAGAAGGGCGAAACCGGCCGTGGGCTGTAGCAGAATTTTTCAACAACCTTATGTAATGTGCATTACGATCCTTTTTTCATGTTCAAGCGTACATGGGATGTGAAATAACGTGCACGCAAGTGATTGCATGCAATCCACCGAGCAGAAGCCCCTACCCTATTCATGGCAGACCGGGCGTCTAGTCTTCCAAACTACTTAGGTCAGAAGGTGATTAGTCATTACTGTGAAATATGAATAAATAAGCCATGCTCTCACCATTCGGTCTGGTGAGAAATGAATTACTCTGAACGGAGATCGATAAAGAAGTGTCGTGTGGTGAAGTACGCACGTTGGTGGACTGGCGTTGAGACACGAGTTTTAGCTCCGGGTAAGTGTTAGCAAGCTATGGCAAGGCTGTCTGACACTTACGAGAGCAGATATAGATGAATACATAGATACGTAGTTAGCTAGAATTCACCAACCCCTGCCTGAATGACAGGATTTTTCATCACAAAGTAGTTTACGATTCAAATAATCGCTAGGAAGCCAACGAAGAAGCGCGTATAAGAGAAAAAACCGTCTAAAACTGAATATTGACGCTCCCAGCGTTAGTAAGTTAACGAGCCACAGAGGGGATGACCGAATTTTTCCGCAGGTGAGTACGTGAATTCACCGCTGGTGTGGCCGCCAAACCTTGTCGATGAACCACTTGAAGGGACGGGTTGATAACTGTCACTAATTATGCATAAGCAAAACTGCGGACAGGTAGAAAAGAATGAAAATCGAACTGAGGCTCTCCCAGGAAATGAGTGTCAGGTTTCGTTTTATCGGACAAAAGTCCAGGGTAAACGATGGGAGAACAATGCACAGTGACCAGCCGCGCACAAATTTACGTATAAAGTTGTGGGAACAACTAAAATTACATTACTTTTACATAGAGCAAGAGTCTTCTCAGGTTTTGGAAGATTGTTTCAGCCTGCTTGGTTGAAATCAAGGTGGAATGAAAGTGGTATTCGAAGCAGTCTGAGTCAGGGCACAGTTGAGGAAACACTCTGAAAGGTCTTTCATACGAAGAGTGACAACAGAATGACAAGATAACTTCATTTTTGGGGAGCTGGAGAAAAATGCCCCGCTTTATCTGGGAGTGGCAAGGACTGTAGATCAGATAAAATTGTCTCAAATCGATCAATGTCGAATAGGCAGGAAATAGCGGAGCGAAAAATCAAAAGCACCAGCAAATCTGAAAGTTTGGCCGATTGAACTTTCTCAACGCCATCCAAATAAGGTCTGAAAAGACATGAATAAAACACCGGTGTTATTAAAACAGTCAGAGAACACTGCCTACCTACCTTCGTGTACTGGAACTGATAGGAGAAGCAACTCCCCGGATAATCAAATGAGGGAGCAGAATTTCCCAGGATTTTCAACAAGGCTGGAGAAGGGATATTAGGGAGGGGATAGTTTCTATATCATTTCGATCTCTATACTCACGTGTCACTGCTGTTGATAACAAAGCAACCACGTCTCTAGTGCAAACCATATGGTCAAGTTTTGCTCTTCAACGAATCGGTTTGTCACTTGGACCGTGGCCAGTGAGGACACTTCAGCAACAAATGGGACCCAGTTTGGGGGCAAACGAAAAGTCATGGCGGGTGGACCGGCTAGGTCTATTTTAAAGGCTACCCGGACACTCACGAATCAGAAGACAGGTCAACCAAAAGGCCAATGGTCACTCAAACGATCGCTGATCGTTGTTTGTTGATCAATTGGCTGTTGATCTGTTCGCCGGGCTTGGCGATCATTGATCGGTCAAGGTCGACCTGGGTGAGTAGACCCTATCTCAATCCACACACGCGCACCAACCCCACACTTCCACTCACAACGCACTGATGACGTCACCTCAGCTGGTAGTGAAACGTTTGGAACGAAATTGCCCAGCTCATTGAACAAACCAACGGCCATCGTTACAACCTGAGCTACCAATATTTTTTTCAATAGCAATCATGTTGTCCAATTTCATCCAAAATTGCAGTCCGACGTTTGAACTTACTGTTCTTTGGATGAGATCTTTTTAAAAAGCCAAGATTTAGATCCTCGGAAAAATGAACCTAAAAATTCGGAAATGGACCCAACTACCTCCATTATATCAACGACCAAGCAGTATGCTTGCGGAAGGCGTAGTGGTCTGGTTTTCTTACACACTGAACTACCTACCAGCAGGTTTAACTTTTGTTTGAGAGACACTGGTGTTTAATCGGACGGCCGCTGATCTGTTCGCTGAGCTTGGCCATAAGCCTGCAAACGTTTTGTCCACAGTCGGGGAGACATTGTCATTGAGCAGTTGTGCGGATCATTCACTAGTTATTGTATTTTCGGAATTTTCCTCGGCTCCTGTTGCCACCGCCGGTCGAATAGACTCCCTGCTGTGCGTGTTTATCAATGAACTAATCAAATAGAGTAGTATTACAGTTATTCCCTCTTTTGTGAAGTCTTGTTCTGTGAAGATCGCACAACCTATCTTAAAGTGCTGTATTTTTCAAATGAGCTTTTCTCACTAAAGTGAAGTCATTTGCTGCTGGAATTAATCAGTAGTGTGCATCTCACGAACTTCCGGAGCGATCCGCAACCCTCTGACAAGGTGTTCGAACTCTAAACCGTTCGGCCAAGAGAGGCTGATCAGTAGCACAATTAACTGGCAACTGATAGAAAGCAGTGCTATCTATGCATCCCCCACCAGATACAAATCAACTGGTCACTTTCCAAGTGTATTTTTGTATTTTTCTCGTTTTTTGAATCCAGGAGACACTGAACAATGGTTAGGTATCCAAGAAAATGTCAGTTGAACGAATTCCCATTTGATCATTCGCCCAAGCTATCGATAAACTGAAATCGAGCATACAATTGACGCTACAAAGCTAAAAAATTGATCTTTAAGTTCAAATGGTCATGTGATGTATTGGTTGGGTTTCTATCAAAACTAATGTAAATAAGATCACTTTCGCTTGAGATTGCGTAATTAAAGGTAAAATCATCGAAGCGTTAATAAATGACGCCAAGCAGGGTAGTAAAGCTGAATCAAGTGACATGTTAACGACTCCATCGATCGGGAAATTTGAAGTGTCTTAAAACAAGCATGAGATATTGAGCTAAACAGTTACATGCAAAGTGAGATGTCATCAACGGTATACTTGGAATAATTTGTCCAGAAAGGCTCATATGTTTACGGTCAATGAATCTTCACATCCTGCGAATAAAAGGCTGAAATACCCGATATGCGGTACTAAACGGTCGTTGGCTGGTTCGCTGAGCTGGGTAATTTGATTGCAAACGTTACATCACCAGTTGAGGTGACATCATCAGTGCGTTGTGCACAACCACCAACCCATTGCTACGCACCACTACGCTCCCTAACAACGCACTGATGATGCCACCTCGACTGGTGATGAAACGTTTGCAGTCAAACTGCCCAGCTCAGCGAACAAGCCAACGACCATCTACGCTATCTGAGCTACCAACATTTTCCTCTATGGGGTACTAAGTTAGGGACGAAACTAAAAAGCACTGGAAGCCTTGTACACGACAATCAGTTTGCTGAACGTTATGTGTTGAAGACTACTGTAAAGCTGAGACCAAGAATGTAACCATAGCACTATTAGTCCAGAGACACTACTCATAAGGTTGCTGAAAACCCTTTGACGGCCCACGGCTGGTTTCGCCCTTTTTCGGTCTCAACATTTAGGCGCAGTCCCAAAGTTTCCGCCCGTTTTATGTTCCACGTGGACGGAACTCAAAAACTCTCTCATTTGCAAACTAATCTGGTTTCCACGGGAGATTCGGATGAATCCAGTTGGATCTCCTCTTTATGATTTTCCACTTCAGCCGGATGTGATGCACAAGGACCCGCCTCATGTTTCACTTGGCACGATATTCCATATATCGCAACATTTTGTCTAGATGGAACACACTACTCACTAGGTTGCTGAAAACCCACTGAAGAACATCATAAACGAGAGATTCAGCTGGATTCACTTGAGTCTTCCGTTACAACCAACCTGACGTGCAAATGAGAGCATTTGGAAAAGGATTATGCTCAACTGGAACATGCGTCTTACATTTAACTAACCCCCTGTTAATTACGTGACGTAATTATTTATGTTTCCCTATTCCTCGGACTAATTCATTACTCTTTCGATGACTGCTCAAGTTTCAAGACTGAATTATTCTATTTTTATACAAAGTTAGCTCTATATTAACTGTTTTCCACATTCGTTTGTTCACATCCATTTTTTGGGTTTGTTGTTGAACATTTGTCCCACTTTGAACTGAACAACAGTTTGCCCGCTTGATTTGTCCGATAGCACACTGTCCTTTCTGTGCCATCCCGTGTTGCTAACTGCCCAAGGTTCAATCTAGCCGTAAGCTTTCCTTTAATTCTGCTCATTATTTACTGTTAATTTCTTATAGAACCACGGTCTACCTATCTATACTGTCTGCCCACGTCTAATCCAATATACTGTTTGCTGCCTAATTGCGACTACTGAACAAACGCAGGTGAAGTTCGTAGAATTCGCTTTCGCCGTAATTATTACTGACCGTCCGTCGTTGAATTAGACTACACGTTACCTGTCAGACAGGACCACTAGATCGTGCGTTTAGGCTAAGTTACCAGTTCTTTGCCTTGAGATCATGGCCTTAGTACAGGATTGTACACCTCCTTTAACATGTTCGTTCCCGAATTGTACTCACCAGCTAATGTTTTCCACAGCTACATTTCATTTCGCGAAACGCACTCTCAACTTTTTTTTTGAATGCATTCAATCAAACTCTAATTAACTTCTGACGGGGACGGGGAGGTTAACCGTCAAAAATTACAGAAAACACACCGAGCCAATTAATTGGCGTCTGATTTGGATGTGTTTTTCGTTGTCATGTACCACACTGACAAGACACGAAGACACTGTCCACAAAACAGATCACTGATAGGGCGTGTTTGGATTGCAAACAGAACTGTCAAATTCAGGTGACATGTTGAGCTTCCAGCGCTGACTCTCTATGGGCATGATATCCAGCATTGGTTCTTTGATCCATGAACACAAAAAACTGAATGCAACTACTCTAAATATCGGTTGCCTTCTGTTTAAGTTTGGTGCTACTAATGAATTCTTGTTAGTAGTTGAATGAATTTTTACGACTCACCTCATTATCTTTGGGGTAAATGCGTGAAGGCATCTAGGACGCCTGATCAAGAGTTAGCAGATGATGATGATGATGAGCATGATGATGATGATGACAATGGTATTGCGAAAAATTTTTAGAGGCCTCATGAGTAGTGTGTTACGTCTAGACAATGAGAAAATTTTCCGCAATCAGTCTTTTTCTTGGATGATGTGCAAACCTGCAACCTTATTAAGCTGGTATGATAGCTGATTAAAGCTTGCGATCCATAGATTTTTACATACAGTTAACTTGAGAATAAACACTCGGTATGCCTCGGACCTCTCTCCAAACCATCACGAATTTCCGTGTTTGTTATGCGGCAACTGCATTTTTGCACTTTTGACGTGCAGCTTTCTGAGGAAATTGGTCATAATGGTGAACTTGGAAATATCAGCTATTTCCAGGTAATAACTTCTTGTAGGATGAAGCTGTCCAACATGAGAACGTGGAGGTTCAAGTTTCATCACTAACGTTTACGGAACCTTGGTCACAAAGCAGGAGTGTTTTACAAGAAGACAGTAGATAAAGAAACGGGAACTACTGGTTCGGGAAAAATTTGATCACTGTGTAACTTTGGATTAGGGGAACATCGGTTGGAAGAGCCTTGCCAACCTTGTTTCTAACCAAGGTGATAACTCTGAGTTGCTTTCAAACTACCCCAAATACGCGGGTGCAGAAGAGGGTTTAAACAATCTACAGTCAGCCATTTGATTCCACGAAGCAGAAGGATTACTGAGGCTGAATTTTGGTCCCTCCCACTTAATTTTTTGTTAAGCGACAGTTTTCAGTTTTCAATAAAGCGTAGTGCCTAAATCAGGCGCTCCATAGTGGCCAAAATTACACTGTGTTAAGTGATTATTTGCCTGCCCGTCGGTGATCATAATTCAAAATTTTCAGGTACGCATGTTTACGATCGCAAAAGCAACAGCACTGTCAACTTCCTTGGCTTGTTCTTGTCAAACATTAGGAGGTTGAAACCTTTAGAACTGCGCTAAAATTGAAGGAAATGCATACACCGGTAGGCCAGCTTTTACTTAATCGATGTGCACAAATGACTCATACAACCATCGACCCATAGCAGATATTGATCAATTTGTAATCATCCAATCCTCTTGTACAGCCACTTAGAGTCATTTCTGGTCTATCAAAAACATCTGTTCTCCAACGTTCTTACACGATTTGAGTGGGTTTCCATGTGCGCTTGATGTCCTACTTTCAGCGAACACTACCAGACTTTATTTCATCTAAAATATTAAACATAAAGGTGTCAGGTTTGTGCAATCAAATCGATAATCTGTGATCACATACACCAGACATTTGAATTTTGTATGCCGATGGGAGATAAATCAGTCCGAGGTTTGTGATTGATCACCTCTGTCCTATTCATGTGACCGACGAGAGGAATTACGTATAAATCACTCACATGATGACCTGGTCACATCTGGATGTTTGGTCGAACGAATAGATCGTTGTGAATGTCATATATGACATTAACATAACTTTGTGTAGTCATTCAGTTTTTGACTTATAAACGCTTCTGTATACCAACTTCGTCTTCACGGAAGACTCACCTGGTACCCAACTGAATCTCTCGTTTATGGTGTTTCTAAGCGACTAAATGTCCTGCACCAGGTTGCCTCATGTTTCATTTGGAAATGCCATATTCGAGATACAGCGAGACATTGCATAGACGTAATACCCTTCTCATAAGCTTGTCATCGAAGAGTTTTCAGCAAACTTATGAGTAGTATGTTCCTTCTACACAGGGGAAAGCATTTTTTTCTTTGTAGGCTGAAGCGCCTAAATTGGACCGTTCGAGCTGGTCATCATCTAGAAAAGATCACGGGATCACTGTCCGAGATAATGATCAGCCCACGCTTGGGTACCAGCTAATGGGGCAGCAAGTAGCCTGACAAGGAAGGGCACTGTTGAATGCAGTCGAAGCATGTGCCCCAAAAAAAAACAAGAATAAAAGCACAAAAGACCACATTAAACTTGAGTAAGTAAAAATTAAACCCAGTTAGCCGGGGCTGTCCAGACTGGGTTGACGATCCTCGGAATGGGCCAGCAAAAACTGTTGTCAAGGTTCCAGCGGACATCGTCCGAACTGTGCAGTACACCGAGCAGTTCCTCTGGGCATTGTAAAAATGGACCGTGGTGCTTGAGTTTCTTTGTTATTCTCTGTCTACCCAGGCGCTGCTTTGCTCAACATGTAAACCTTAGCAGTAATGAATCACGTGGCATCATTCAGCCCAACCAGAAGACCCGTCAGCATTTTGTGATGTGTACCATTCAGACGCTTCAGGGATCCGCGCTAATTTACTCGTGTTAGAGATCTGGTCATGGTTCGTATCTACGAATCCCTACTCCTTGAGATTGGCCTGATCGATAGCTTTAGAGAATGGTGGAGCTTTAAGGAGGGCAATTGGAACTAAGAAGCACAACCTCGACTAATACGCTCATCTGCATACCAATTTGGTTTAGACGGCAGACTCACCCGGAACCCAGCTAAATCTCTCGTTTATGATGTTCTCCATCATACTACGTCATTCTGTTTTGTAAAGAAAGATATCCAGAGTCAGAAAACGCAACACACGTAGGCTCATCAAATTTCATACGCAACAATTATGGCGTTTTCTGCTTCACTTGTACGTCAAATGTCTTAAGCCTAACTGTTCGGATCGTTTTTTCTTCATAGGCCAACATTTAAGTTGTTGTACAGCAGTGAAGCCACATTGTCAACACTGATGTTGCTGTCTTTGATGATGATGAGGAGGAGGAGGATTTAAATTGCCTTCTTTGCTAATGTACAATACATAAAAATGCTAACAAAGGCAGCCTAAGCTCCTAATTTATTCCAGTTATCCCGTTCTGTGTACCATTCGTTTGGCGTACGTGGCTGCCGAAATCCCAGTCAAGTAATTTGCTCGGATGTCGGTAGGAGGAAAACGTCAAAATATTCGTTTCGGATTGGAGCTAAAATGACCCTGAGGGAGGTGGTTTCTATTCGCCTTCTAGATCACCCTCCTTTGAAGGCCAGATTTTTTTCTTCCCAGATGATTTGTATTTAATGAGGTTGTGTTCATCCGCACCAGTTTCTCTTTGAACCCATCTGTAAGGAATACAAGACGCAGTAAATCCCCGTGTGTTCCTAATCTATTTGTACGCGTGTGTCGTGCTAAAGTATAAAGAATAAGTCTACTTGCCTGACTTAAGTAGCATCTTACTTTAGTGTTAGCCGCCGTTGGCCGAACGGTTAAGTGTTCAAACTACTGGCCAAGAAGTCGCTGGTTCGAGACTCTCTGGAGTTTCTTGACAGGCGCACTATTGCTAATTCCCAATAAGGATCAAACAGCTGTAGGGTGCTTCTCGGCTTTTCAACATAGATTGGCTTCATTTACAGCACGAAAACTTCCAAATATCTTCACACTAAAAACTTTAGTGTTAGTCCTGTGGATTTTAATGTAATACGTGTTCACAAAGGGCTAGGCGCTGTATTCCAAGGAACCTCAGCCACACAAACCATTCCGCAGGCGCATCTAGTCAGGTGACCATTTGTGTAATCGCCGACTCATCCCCGCTCATTCACAGACACCTGCTGCCAGGGTTTTCGATAGCTGACCCCTTCGTTAACGGTCGCGTAGTTTGCTCACTGTCAGTAGCGTATCACTCTTCAGTCTGTTGGCTCTTTGCATTCTACAGTGGCTCGCAAGTCGAAATGAGTTAACTCAGGAATGATGTTGGATTCGGTGTGTTAGGGGACTTGGGTAAGTAACATGTGACACGAAGGCAGAACCGCCAAGTTTTTAGTGGATACCCTGACCTAACCCGCAAGAACAGTCTAATTCCTTACATGTGCCTGAAACTGGTCAGTAAATGACGGCGTTTTCGTCGCAAAGAGGGTTAGCACATCGAGAGTACTAGATGTCTATTCTATCATACACAACAGAGAGGATAAGCGTTCAGCACCATACTATAACATCAAAGCAACGGGATGTATTTTGTTTGCATTCCACGTTTTAGCTTAATTGAGGAGCATCTCTTTGATGTATCTTTTTTTTTTTTGACGATTCCACCGTATGCAACTCAGTTTTACTGCTTTTGTGCCCGATACCTCCCTGAGTGAGAACATCTTAACGGTAACGCGCACAACATTGGTCATGTGATCATTCTGTGAGGCACATTTGTTTTGCACTGATATTTAGATTTACGTTTACGTATCGATCAGTCCTTATCGATCCCAACGTTTTATCAGTCATTCTGACCGGCTGTAGGTTGGTCTGTTTCCACTTACAAGGCATCCTTCACTTCGACCATTGTTGGCTTTAGTTCAGACGTAAGCGGTGGCGCCCTACCGGCTTTCTCCTGTCGTTCAAACAGGTGGAAGCATCTGGTGCAAAGCAACCAGCTCATTTGGACGTCGGGAAATCCACGTAATGAATGTGTGGAACTCGGATTACAAAGTTGCGAGCGCTGAGTCCACTTACATACAACTAAATGTGAGTTTTTGACAGAAGAGCTTAAAATCGTGGCAAACGATTATATTCAGAACCCTGAAATAGACAGAAGGACCCGGACTTATTACCACGGCGGATGGGTGTTCAAGCCCAGGCCGCAGAGGACACAGCACAGACTTACGGTAGAATAGACGGCAGACTGATCACGTTCGGGAGGTAAAAACCGATTAAACACGTTTGCTGGAAAGAAATGCTTGTTCTGGAAGTGTTAGAAATACGTTGTAGTGTAGCAACGTTGTAGGATATCACTTATACTGTATCGCTGTCCTGATAGTACCTGTCTAGTACTGGTACGAATCATACGTCAAGATTGGTTGCCGAAGTTTGCCCATGATCACTCTCGCCCTTCTTCGGATTCGTCAGATAGGCACAGCCCCGAGTTCGTGTCAACGTTATTTTCTACATGAGGGCACAATACACTCATTTGCACACTAATTTGGCTTTCATGAAGGACTCAACTAAATCACTTTGAATCTCTCGTTTGTGATAATCTGCTTCAACTGAATGTGCTCCAAAAAGGCCGCCGGATGCTGCAGTTGGTATGACGTTCGAGGTATCGCAGTACATCGTCTAGACGTAACATACTACTCATAAATTTGTTGAAAACTTTTTGAAATCAAACGATCGGTTTGATTCTTCTTGAGGACCATCAGATAGGAGTTACGCACGCATTGAAATTCACGGGAACCTCAAACGGATTTTAGCTGACCTGTGTTTCGTACTTTTCTTTAAATGCATATAGGGGAAACGGTGTCATAATTTCGAAGTATTTTTATTAAGGTTAACAAACATTTTTGTCTACTGGCAATACACTGCCCATAAAGTTGCTGAAAACTTTTCGACAGCCCGGGACCGGTTTCTCCCTTTTCGGAGCTCATCAGGTGGGCGCAGTGCCCGAGTTTCCGTTGAATTTATGTTCTACTTGAACCCTAATTGGACGGAGTTGCATTTTCATATCGATTTGGCTTTGACGGGAGACTCACCTGGAACCCAGCTGAATCTCTCGTTCATGATCGTCACTAGTTTGATATCTCGAATATCGTATGAACTAGAACATGATGTGACCTGGTGCAGCACATTCACTTGAAGAGAACCATCATAAAAAAGGGATTCATCTGGAAGCAATTGAGTCTCCTGTTAACAAACATTGTTTCCTCAGCAGAAATAGCGGGAGTTCTTTGTAGCCGCCGTGGTTTGCATTTCAACTGGGAGTACTCTCTCGATTAGAATTACGAGGCATTCATGCAGACGATAGACCGAAACTTTAAACTTCTCTCCTCTTTTCCACTGGCTTTTTCTGTCCCACTTACCGCCTTCGGCAAATTCTAAGAGAGAGGTTGATTAAAAATGGCGGCCTGTGGTTCCTTTGGAATAAGCGTAACGATTTGTTAAATAAAATCTTTCATCAGAATTGTGAAACGACGGCCCGAAGACATTAGTTCAGGCGACTGTCAGCCTCTGTTGTCGAGCTCAATCTGAATTTTCCAAATGCCCATCAACTATCCCACTTGTCGGTTCATATTAGTAAGACTTTGCTGGGTCATTTTTCCGTGGGAGAGAAGATATAAGACTCTGATGCAAAAAACATAAGTCTTAAGCCTCTTGAATTAAAAGCATGCTACTGAAGACCTTCAAAAATTACAGATCCTGAGAAACTGGGAATCAATAGCTATTTTCTGAACTGGGGATATGTGGAAAACTCTCAGAGATTCTCAAAACTCCACGAAACTTCCCTTGTCTGATGTAGTTATCAGTCCGGTTATGATCACACTTTATTCACAACAAGGTCATCTTGCTCGATATCACTCATTTAACCTGATGTTTTGGTAATTGTGTACTTTAGTACAGACGCCATAAACAATGGTTGGTTCAGTTACTTTCTACATCAGCGACTTTGCCTATAAACGAATGGATCGAAATCTGTGTTCCAATTGGGCAACGTAATTATCAAATTTAATTAACTTGTTAAAATTCAAGGGATCCTTTTCAAAAACAACGATGTACAAATATGCGGAATGCAAAATCTGGGACTGTGATACCCAATAAATTCAAATTCAGACATAGCTTGAGCGTCGAAAGAGGCTTAGACTGCATTTTGCGACATCTGTTTGATGTGTCGGGAAAAGCTGTCAAAGCGGGGATAATTTGTATGTTCAACTCATTTGTTTTTGTCAAACAGTCAAGACTGGTGGAGGACAGAGTGAGTAACAACTGAAGTATTACCGAAACAAACGTCCCTGAAGAAGCGATGTTAGAAGCAAATTGTACTCCGCACTCTGCTGGTGTTTTTTAAACTATCCGATGGTCGGCTGAATCAAATATATTGTCATTATCAATGAAGATTTCATCGTGCAACTGAAGCCAATCTTCGCTGGAAAACCGAGGACCACTGTAAATCTGTTTCATCCTTATTGGGAAATCATCTGCAGTGCGTGACTCACGGAACTCCAGTGGGCAATTTCTAACTCGCAACCTTCAGATGGCCACGACCAGCTGCTCATCAGTGGGGTTAGCTCGTACTTAACCAGGATATAGCGCCAATCACCCTTCAGTTATAGGATCCACATCACGTGACCACACATGTTGACTAGCTCCTACAGTGACGACTTCACAGGTGGAAGTCCCACTCTACTTACACGTTGATACTAACTAATGTTTCACCATGAATAAATCAACTTTGGAGCTTGATCGATTTGCGGAATCAGGGTGCAGAAGTAATGAAAATATTGTGTCACTGACAGTTCCTACAATGCGAAACTCATTGGCTCATTGATGATCGTCACACCAAAGAGTCCTTCTTGAGCTGGGTAACGACTGCGACTTCCCAGCGCCTCAAATCAAACCTGTGTCCGAAAAGCCTTGATGTTGAGCTTGGTCTCACCGTGATAAGCTAGGATGTGTGAATTTCCGCATATCCCATAAGCCTGATTCCACACCCCCCCCCGCTCTTTTATTACATCCACGCAACCGTTTGGCGTACGTTTGCACCTTTCACTCAGTTCGATGTGTCTCGAACTCTGCTAACCTTTCACTTATTGTCCTATCGTTTCCTCCCTATCGGCTGATCACCCATTCATTTGTTACTTGGATACTTCCTCTAAACTTTCAACGTCTATTCCCTGTATAATATGATGATATTAGGCAGTCGAACAAGATGTCGCCGAATTCCCCGAGGTTTTGCTATTACGCAAAATGGTCGTTCTTTCTTGGGGCTCATTTCAAAGAAGTTCTCATAAAATTCCTAAATCGAAACATGCCATAAACCAGAGATTCAATCAGGTTCCTCTCCAGACCTTCTTGGATATTGAGTTAATTTGCGAATGAGCGTTGACCTTCAAACTCAGGTTTTTTCATCAGCTGTGAGCTCGGGATCGGCGCCTACCTGAAAAAGAATGAAACCACCAACAGAGTGCCAGAGATTTTATAAACAATATTAGTATTACTATGTGAGGGAATGCTCTGTTTTCCTGGCCCTAAAAGGGGAAACTACACTCGGACCTCGGTGGATTGGATACAATTCGGAGTCCCGGCTGAGTTCATTTTTTGGAGAAACCAGTGTTCTCGTTTTATGAAAAAAAGGCACTGCCCCACATCAAACTGAATTGGATGGGTGTGGGTTTTTTATTGAGTACATCCCAAGAATTTCATTCTGTGATCCCCTTCACCTGTCAAACTTTATTGTGATTCAGAGGTTAGATAATACCCATTAGCCGTGCCCGGTAAAACAGTTCCTAAATTTTAAGCTCCTCCCCGATTACCAAAGCAAATTTTGAATTCAAATATCCCGACATATACGTTAGGTAACGATTCCTCGGAGTCCGGAGACAGCTGGCTACCGGTTTGGTCCTATTTGCGGTCACAAATCTGATAAAGTCCTGAAATTTGGGAAAACCAATCCATTGCGGGACCCGAAAAGGATGAAAGCACTATTGGGTTATTTGGAAGTTTTTATCTGTCGCCCAATACTGCCTAAGTTTTATTCTTTCAATGTTTTTCTACTGCGTTATACGTGCTGAGACTAGATAAACTGTACCAGACGGCTACATCTCACGCGTTACGGACTATTTCTAAGTTATCCAAACAGGTAATGAGTATGAGATGTTTTAATGCAACTGAAGTCAAAAGTGGTCGCTCTACGTTTGGCCAACAAGTGAGTCTCACACAAGAATACAAGTCCTGGAAATTATGAAATCCACTTCTGTCGGAGTTGTTTCTCCGCAGAAGAAATTACCAGCGGGTCTGGTTGATCAACCAGTTCCGAGTTAGATTCTCGCGGATGATTCCAATTGCTTTTTGATACCTTTCTCAGTCTATAATGCATTTCAATCCCCCGAATGTTATATACACCGAGATTTATCGGTGTGTCAGACCTTTATATTACGATCCGTTTCCGCATTCTGGATTTCGAAGAAAAGACATGATTTTCGAGCCTGCTTGGAAGACAAAATGAACTGAAACTACGGTTCGTATTTTTTCGACATATACAAAGCTGTCTTAATTTATTGACTCTTATCTCTCAACCACAATAACTTTACTCTTGGCGTGATCATGCTAGCAGTTCTTCTCACACGAATAGGGTTGAGCATAGGTCAAGCAGATTATAGTAGCAACGATGCATCGGAGGATAAGTGGCATTGACATTTAAGTGTAAAATACTAAAACGTTAAATGTGAAGACTCATCACATTCTACTGTTTTTACTTCTTAAGTGAGGGTAAAACAGCTATTTTGGGGGCTATGGTGTTGCCATTGTAGAGGGTTGTTCCTTTATAACTGTTAATTTTTGAGTGTTCTATCTTGCACTGCTACTGTTCCCATGATCGATTTCAAAGAAAGCGATCGACTGCGATTATGAACAGAGATGGCTGTGCTTCATGCCCATCTATAATATCGTGTTTATGAACGTTTTCTTACCGACTTGAATGATGCTGAACCAATAGCGTTTTCAGTGGTTAGCTTGGGTATTTGTGCCATCACACAATGCGGCTGCAGTGCTTAGATCACCTGTTCGGTCGCGTCACTGGTCCACGCGGTCCGCGCGGTCCGCGCGGTCCGCGCCTATCGATCAGCAAGGTCAACCACACATACCAATCGCACGTGAGCTCGCATGAGATTTCTGATTGGCTAATTCGTTCATCGCTGCACATGACACATGTTTGCACGGTTTCATCACACCATCATGCCGTCAGTTCCCACTCAGTTGGTCTCCTTCTTGCCTCTCAAAATCAGGATTATAGCACATTGATACAGGAAGAACCAGTGACCTAATATGAAGTCACTAGTATCTATATGCTCAGCCGCTATACTTGTGATATTATTTTAGTGTCCTTCGCTGATCTAAACGGGCAGATGTTTAAGGGCCATATTGGACTGATGCCTTAATGCTTCGCCAGTGTAGTTTGCATTAATTCAACAGCGAATGGGCCTGCGCAGAGGAAAAGGTTTTATTACTATCCCTTGAATACTTCCGTGTAATGGGTTCAGTGACGGCACCACTTTCAAAAGGCAACATTATGCATCCTTCTTCTGGTGCAGGTTAGTGTCTGTCATCAAAATTTTCACGCCATTCATTCTGTTTTACAAGAAGCTGCAGATCAGTTTCCCGCTTTTCGGTTGAGAATATGGCTTATGCTGCTTGGGTAGACTCAGTTTTCTTTGCACAGGAACAACAACCACTGTCCAAGCGGTCTCACGATAATTATCAAAGTTGTCAAGACCAGTTCGAGGCCAATCTAGCACACAGTCTGCGCGATGGTCTTCAGTCTTCCACAAGGTCAAGGAGACCAAAAACCAACCAGAAAAGGATTTCACTTAATAATTCATCATTGCTTACAAGAATTCCTCCAAAAGAAACTGTGAAAGACATGCAATTTTTAATTTGTGGATGTCACAGTAATCGGAAAGTTCGATAATCAATTAACGCCTCACCAATCAGATGCACTACAAACGTTTAAGTACCGTTTTATGCTGGCAATGGATTTACCTATGTTCCCATTCGTCGAACTGGAGGTTTATTCTTAACCTCACTTATTGGTGAGCCAAATGGCTTTGAGGTCATTGGCGTTTGCACTTGAGTTTTGATAGTCTGTACCTAAAACTCAGGTTTCCAGCTCGTCAAAGTGTGGCTAACTTCAGAAAAACTGGTTTCGATTTTATATCCGAACTCGGATTCAATAATATAAATGTTGTGGTGAAATCGATTAACAACGAGTTCACTAAATCATGACGTAATCCTCAAGTGCGCTGGTAAGTCATAGCATGCGAGTAACTGTTCACTGAAATTTGAATGTGGGTAGACGTATATTTTAACACTTAAAAAGCTCATTTCTTCTGTCACGAAAACGACTGTCATGCTCATCATACAATGGCGGCTGTCATGAGCGAGAGTATTCCGTCCTGTTGAGCAGCACGATTTGTTTCTCAAGCTACTATGTGGCTTAAAAGTAGTCCAGGTAGTGTATCAAAACAGTTTTTAGCTGGCCATCGGAATCCGCTCTTGCATGCCCCTGTATTCGCCCATATATTGAATTCAACGCAGAAAACATATTCGGCCATCGCAATGCGTGGAGCAGATTTCAAGTTCTCAAAATGTGAAACGTCGCAGAAATGATACTGACCATTCCCTAAGATGTCGTCAATCAAAGAACTAACTAGCACCATGCCACACTTCCGTGGAACTTCGTATTAATGGATCAGTGTCTAAAATTTTAGCACTTCGATCAAGTGGATACATCGGCTGTTGTTTGCAAAATATATTTTGAAGCATATATAGACTATTTATAATGTGTATCCATATTCAAGCCAACTTTTTCAAATCTCTAATCCGTCTTGGTAGTGTAGATAAAGGAACCAGAATTCAAGTTTGACCCTCTACGTAATTCTGATGTCTAAACCGTAGAAAACGTCAGTCGAACCCGCAGATACATATCTTATTGGCTTGTGTGTTTGCAACAGAAGCACGAATGGTAAGGAAACGGTTTGGGGCTGCTCTTCGGCTCCTGGCATAATTTTCACTGAAAACCGTATATAATCTGCTGTTTTTTTAAATTCCGAGTGACGCCTAACATTTGTCGTAGTGCTCGACTATATTTTGTACTTCAAAGACCAAGGTGAAGCAGAAAAGCGGTGTTCCATGCAATTTATTCGTGGTGCAATCCATCTTGCAATGAAACGCAACAAACTGTCCTGAAAATTCCTGCCGTCGGAAATTAATAAATTCAGCAGCAGTCCTTTAAACAATGAGGGTTTTTCAGTAGGCAGTGACTGCGATATGAGTCTGACTTTGCCAGATTGTTAGATCGCTAAATTTGCAGCGATACTCATGCTGCCTAGACGCCATATCAGCATTTGGTCATGGGCAGAGCAATAGTAACACTCCGACTGCACAACTATCATTAGCGGTACATTGTTTCTCCCTGTTTTCACGACATACTCAGCTATGCTGGTCATATTTTCCATCATGCCCTCAACATATGGGAGTTATTTCCTGCAGCGGAGGCTAGCAATGTGGTTTGTGACTTTTGACTACTTGTTCAATAAGTAGTAGCATGTATTTAACCGTGCCAGAAAGGGCCACGGTTACAAGTGTCAAAGGCCGATTTCCTGCAGGTGCGAAAAATACAGATTCATTATCATTATTAAAGCCTAGTTCGTCAGTAAAATCCAATTTAACATGTTCAGTAAGGCTCATGGATGGTTAACCGTTATTTCGATCCCTTTGGCATCCGACACCGTATTTGCTTTCTACATCGAGCCCCCTACCATGTTCTATGAAATCAACCAGCTTTAATTTGAGGTTTGAAGAGCCAAAAATTTGCTTACGTTATTCGCTTTTAGAATGGATTCAATTCGAGTTTGCTTGTATGACATACCACATAGCTGGCTTCCAACGTGTGCAGTGCAATCTTCAAAAAGTCTAACTTCACTTGCGTTAGTAAGTACCCGCAATGTTTGAATACGAGGGGTGACTGTCTACTTGTGCCCTTTAGAATGTACACAGTTGTGCAGTATCATGCTGTATGAATAACCTGAATGATACCTGCAGGGTTCACGGGTCTCGGTTTCTCCCCAAAAACGCGGTGGATATAACTTTTGCCGGATAAGTGATAGCTTAATGACAGGAACACAAAATTTCATCTTGTTAAGGAGACGGAATCATCAGGGGATATTGTATCTGAGTTCGAAAAACAAACCACTGTAACCTTAGCTTACAAAGGGGCAGTGTTCATTTGGAGTACTAAATAAACTGTATGCTTCCTCGTCGGACGGATTGCCTGTTAAGTTATGGCTACCAAGAAATGCGGTCGAAGACTTTCTGCAAGTGGTTCTATCCCAAGGGACCACCGTACTTTCACCTCCCCTGGCAAAACTATTAGGCGTAAATAAAAAACTGCGGCTTGGTAAAACACACTTATTTATGGCAAACTGGTGGTAATTATTGGAACACATGCTTTTATATTCACTACAGAAAATACAAATTTTGCAACTAACTCCTGCCGCGCTCCAGTGCCTCAGTGTCGAAAAAAGACTCGTCAGTAAGGAGCACAATTGCTTTATTGAGAACCAGCGAGTGCAAAATTTACAAGGGGCAAGGAAGTACTTCAAGCGTACTTTTGATCTTGAATCCAGACTGTCCGATCGGCGCTGGGTGAACACTCATCATGGTCGACCGTTGCCGATCTAAATGACTGCTTGAGCGTCTAATCGGAATCTGGCTTTTCAGGCCCGGGTGCTTGACGGCTCCCTACCGTGACTTTGGTGGTGTTTGAAGGTTCCAGTAGGTTTTGGACGATCTGGAATTAGTTTCAGGGAATTGAACCTCCTGACAAGAAACAACACATATTTCACCTTCGGAGACAACTTCACCATCTTCCAAGAACCATCCATCTAGCTTGATCAAACGTCGTGATAAAGACATGGCGAAAATGGATCACATTCTCGGAACCAGAACATAAACGTGATGAGTAGTGTTCAGTAGACATGCATGCTGATAAAAGTGCAACTTGTTTGTTGTTTTAGTTCTCCCATGCCTCAAAGCTTTGCTTTCTACCTAACACAGGTTCATTCTCAAGAAAGACGTGACTGGTTATCGTTATTGGAAGTTTATTCTTAGTATTAGTTTATCAGTATATTATTGTCTGGGCCTCCAGACATTACTAGTCTCACACACCGGAAAAGAGAAAAGGGTAATTCTGACAATAAGGCCGGTAAATCAAATTACTAACAGAAACGGAAGCCTTATTAAAGATGAATTTGCTCTGAGTTAACACAAAACTCACAACGTCGTCATCTTCCAACAAAACCGTTCTATCCACCAGTAAATTCATAGAATTCTTGACGAAACACACTACTCATGAGGTCACTGAAAACTCTCCAATAGCCCGCGACTAGTAATGACATTTTTGGGGCTCATCAAGTAGGCGTAGTTCCCGGGTTCTCATCAATTTTATGTACTCCCTGAACCCAAATTGTGCCAAACTGCGAGATAGACTCATTCGCACACAAATTGGGTTTTCACGGATGACTCAAATGAATCCTTGTCGTTTGTGTTCCTCTTCTACTTGGTTGATTTGGTTGGGCTTGCTATCACTAGCAAAATCAGTGGCATATTTGACCGCTTATTTCATCGAAAGGCATTCTGCAAGATGAACGTGGATTGCCAGCATGCTAGCTAGACGAGCTATGTATCCAAACTCGATCTGGTTGCAAGCGTGCGCAGCACTGCCCTGAAAATAGCGGGAAAGTGGTCGTTTCATAGGGTTCCGATCCTGAGATGACTTTGACGAAGGCGGAGTGACAACGGTGGGTACCGTCGTTACGAAAGCCATCATCGTTGTTAAGAATCCTGTGATTGAGAGAATAAGACTAGCAATCGGGTGGAAAGTCTTCTTTGCAATGGCATGCCGTACAGTAACTTCTCGCCAAACCATCTCTCTCTCTCTCTCTCTACAGTAACTTCTCGCCAAACCATCTCTCTCTCTCTCTCCCTCTCTCTCTAGAGAACTGTTCTGGGTCTTCTGAACTTGAATGATGGCAGCTCTTTCGCTGAGCTTCGATTCGAAAAATAAACAGCAATAAGCGAACATAAACAGCCCCAGTCGCTAATAATGCACACCAATGAGCTCCAGGCAAAACAGCACTGGAAGTTGATCCGTTTTATAAAAAAGATACACAGAGGAACACATTGAGGAATCGCTCGTCGTATAGCCAAATGTGTGCCCGTTGGGCTTCGCTGTTAGGCTAGCCGGGGTATGTTAAGGCGAGGTTTCGCCGGACAGAATATCTTATGGCAACAGTGGTGTATTTCTGTGCTATGGGCTCACAGTCAATCAATTAATGATCATCGTTCGCTCTGTAGTACGGCAGAGTGAAATGGTCCAACAGAGATTTCGTCCTGCAAGTGAAACCAATCCACGCTGAAAAGCCGAGAAGATGTTTCATCCATAATCACCTCAGAAAACTCAATGGAGTTTCGAATCCGCAGCCTCCCGGTTAACCGTGTGAGCACTTAACCTTATAGTATAATATGTCGTATACTAAAATGTAAAAAGAACCTTGATTTTACAGAAATTCACAAAATTTCTGGTTTATGGCCCCATTATTTCGAAATGTCTCTTAGTTCACCAAATATACTTGCTGACTGGAAAGCAGACAATATTCCCATTACGGAGAGTTCCTTTCCTAATATGCCATCAAATCTAAACTCAAATGCTGACCCTTTTCTGATCGTGTTGGTTTCGACCCATACACACAAGGGCTGTG
Source organism: Opisthorchis felineus (assembly GCA_004794785.1). Classification (NCBI taxonomy): domain Eukaryota; kingdom Metazoa; phylum Platyhelminthes; class Trematoda; order Opisthorchiida; family Opisthorchiidae; genus Opisthorchis; species Opisthorchis felineus. The sequence continues at coordinate 605,115 of SJOL01006431.1, read as the reverse complement.
GAAATTGCCTGACTAAATATCATCGGAAAATGTATTTGTCGGTCTATAATAAAATGTAGTAATCGTTCAGCTGTATTACCCTTTCGGTGCACAGCTGCCATGCCACCCGAAGGCAGCAAGAGGGTTGAGATACTGTCAGGTTGCCCTGGCCTAAACAGGAGCAGTCTATATGCTGAGAGGTTGAGTTCGAACCACGGACCGTTTGGTCAGTAATTTCGAGTCCCAAATAGTGAGCTATATTAGCCTCATTCGTTCTATACTGTAAAGAGGTTTTTCCCCGGTTTGCTTCACAAATGAAAATTTCAGGAATGCTGATTTTTTGTCCTCTGTGTCCTTCGTCCGCGCCTTGTGTAGCTGTCAACTAGCAAGAACCGAATTACTGGTTCACATAATCCGGCTGCCATGATTGGTTTCCACGGGTCCGCTTTACCTGACATTCAGCTATCATCAGACATCATCATCATCAAAGACAGCAACATCAGTGTTGACACTGATGCATTCAGCTAATCTTCATTTCAATCGGATTTATGGACTACAGTCCTTATTAAAAGTCCGAGCATGCTTCCATCAAATGTTGATGGTCATACATAAAACCTCCATTGTAATTGTCAATGGCCGAGGCCACATTTCGGCCTATCGTTTTGTTCATCACCCAGTTCGTGAGACTTGAGCCTGGTTTATAGAAGTCATTGCCAAATGAGATCAGTGATGTTCGATCTAGCACATTTCTTTCGCAATTTTTCAGTACGCCCAGACTAAATATGAGACAGTTCATCTGATTCGCCTTTGAGTAAGTTTGCTGCCCGTTCTTTAGGGAAAACTGGTAACGATCATGACAAGGATGTCCATCTCGCCGAGAATTGCTTTAACGTTTTTTTTCATATTCAAATCAGTCTCGTTTGAATAGTCGTCCTCTTGCCCTGGCGTTATTATTCTGGTGAGTCCACACCAAAGGGAAGAAGCACTGGACTCGAGTTTCGTTCTTATTAAAGCTCATCAGCAGTGCATATCTAATGACCGTGCCGGGGTTTGAATTCCGCACACGTGACATGCGAGGCGAGCGTGTTGCCCCCACTCCACCAGCGCACCCTGGACGCATCTGAATTTTCACGTCTGAACGATTTTCCTGAATGCGAGAAAGGTGCGGTAAAGTTGCACACGACTGGTTGTAAAATACCGAAACAGCGTGGTCGCGTTTGAAACCCTATTACTCCCTGTTTGCCTTGAGACTAGGCTTGGTTAAAGCACCGAGCCTTGGGCTTTTCACGCAGTGTATACAACAAGAGGACAAAGTACGGTTTTTTTGGCTTGGTTGGCAGGCTAATCTTAGCTCTACGTTGACAAAACGCTACTCCGGAACTCCCGGTGTGGATCTATACTTCATTTAAAAGGCTGGCCAGTAGGAAGGACGTAAAAACATGGGTGACCATGGGTCAGAAGATCGGCACATGAATAAACGGAGTCCTTTTTTGCTGTGGTTTTGAAGGCGAGTAAGACTACGGCAGTGTAGTGACTGATCCGGCTGAGTGCTGTTCGTCGGGTTATCAGCCAGAAAGAGGATATCCTCAATATACTTGATGCATTTTTCGCATGCGAAAGCGTGATCCAGTCGCTAGTCTCCTTGAAGAGAACTGCTGTACAGTGAAACATAAACTGAGAAGAAGCGCGAGGATCTCCTTCCCGTTCATCCGAAAGCGCGCTTCGATTACAGAGTGGTAGAGTCTGACCAACTTGATGAGCTTGATCCATCGAGAATCACAATATTTTATATTGCTACATGAGCAACTTTGTCAAAAGCGGTGAGGTAGTCAAGAAAACACGTGACCGTAAGCTGTCCAAAAACTGTGATCTGAAGACATACGACACAATGAATACCATGACAAACACCAAAAACCTCTTTGGGTGAACTTTTCTGCTCCAAAGTAATTGGGTAGAATCAACTCAAATGCCTTGATTTCTGTGTCTACTAAGCTGATGATTTCGCAAAAGGCCAGTAAAGTGAAGTATTCTAGTGAGTCACTCTCCAAAATGGATACATATAACTTGCCAAGTGATGTGGAAAAAGCTCAAACACGCGCTTCATTGTTTGGGGTGCCTCCTGGATATATTCCACTTCCAGAGAGGCTAACGATTACCCAAATTTATTCTTCATGTTGGGCGTCTGAAAGCATCA
>SJOL01006431.1:563473-592417 GCA_004794785.1 Opisthorchis felineus | reverse complement strand
ACGGCTGATTAGGCTTTGCAACACCAAAAAGTGCATGCCCCCTTGAATGGGTTTAAAACCCAGGTTGGAATTACTATCGCGTACACCAAGTGCACTATGCCTGTGCCGGATGTATGAAATTAGTTCAGCAACTACACTATAACGGAATGCTCCCTGTTTACACTGTCGAACGGTTTGTGAGTCTGTAGACTGCCCGAGTGAATTTCGGACATGGTCATTCTGTAAAAGGTTTATGGGAGCATTTGTCCGGATTGCAGGTGTACATTTTCAGCCAGAAAGAAACAAATACAAAGAACAGGTACGTTCGTACGAAATTGTGAAATGCACTCATTTGTACATCTCTTTGGATTCAAGCAGAACATGATTTTCGTAAAAACTGGGGCTCTGTGCCTAAATGAATAGCCCCAAGAAGGAAGGAAGCGGTCGTGGGGCGCCGACGAGTTTTCAGCAAACTTGTGAGTAGTTCCTTTCAGGAGTCTTTCATATATATGGGATGTTGTACCAACTGAAACATGAGGCAGCCTGGTGCAGTACATTCAACTGAAGAAGAACATCAGCTGGGTTTCAGGTGAGTCTCCCGGGAAAGCCGAATTGCTGCGCCAGTGAGTGTATTTGTCGAATTTTGTGCAATTTGGGTTCAAGGAGACCGCAAGGCTGAGGGAAACTCGGGACTGCGCTTAACTGATGAGCCCAAAATGGAAGGGTGAAACCAGTTGTGGGCTCTTGAAGAATTTTCAGCAATCTTGGGAGTAGTGTATTACAAATATTAAACCAGGTCTCCATCTTTTCCTGCTAAAATTTGCTCTCATTATCTGCTATATTTGAAGTCTGGATGAACGAGATTGACTGAAAATGCAATTTGTATTCAACTAAGCATATATATATCACAAACGAGAGATTCAGCTGGGTTCCAGGTGAGTCTCTCGAAAAAACAAATTTGTTTGCAAATGAGTGCATTTCGTTAATAAGCTCTTCCTTTCAGAAAACGGTTGTGCGCGTACTGGGTCTTCCATTGTCTGCTCACGTGATCGGTGGTCATTCAGGCCAATCAATAGTGACTTAAACAGTTTTCAAAATTTCATCCGCAAGCTCCGGGTTGTCTTTGTTTTACCTGAATTCATCACTCATTCATTCGATCTGTATTGAACAGAAGAAAAAAGAACGCAAAAGCATAAATTTTCGCCAACTTGTGTTCTTCCCCAGTTGAGTTGATTGTAAATTTTCTGGCCGCAAACAAATGCACAAGAGTTACATTCCCTAGGATCGCCAAGATTGGCGCCCTGATTCAGTGTCCAGCAAGACAACTGAACAAACCGGATGGCGAATTTATTAAAAACCCACAGACCAGATAGAATTGAAATTTAATATTTCAGTTCTCACTCTGACTGGTGAGCGACAAACTGTCAAACCTACAGGTGATTCTCACGACCGACCTGCCACTCATGCGTAAATTTCATTTGGTGTCTAACCGAAGCCATATCGGTACGTTGAGTCTGATCGCCGTAAAGTGTTGTTGATGCCGATGAGTTACAGGTGTCCATCAATGTCGCAGGTTTTTGGATGACACCCTGACAGTTTAAGTGGGCATATACACACTGCGAATTCCACAGTTTAGAGTTTGATCATGGGTGGGCTGTGGTCTGTCTGATTAGCAAGTCAGCACCCTCTTCAAGCAGATGGATAGCAAGCAGACGAAGTCTGATATCTGTTGAGCTGGTAACGCTGACCATCACTGGTGAACAAGAAACCAGGGGTGTTTTTTTCGAGACCACCAGGCTTGAGTGTGAGTGAATGTGTTTGTTTCTCATAGTCTCATGAGAGCGGAACGCATTCCTCAGTATGCTTACTGGGGAGACGCTCTAAGATGTGGGTGCTAATCGATGTCAATGGCGTTCGTGTTGTCACTTTCTATCCAGATTGCTTGAATGAGTGTCTGGATGTGTAGAAACCTCGGAATGATTGTGGTAGGCTGGTACCAATTCCCTTCCTCGTCCACTTTCGTTCGTGTCTTCACAATAAGGCTTTCAACTAAATCATGGTTGTGCGGCAGCCAAGCATCACTGTTGAACACTGATGTGCTCCTGTCCATGATGATGATGATTACCGGGGAATCAATCTATTTTTCTCACTTGATGATGACCAAAGGTAAAGATTCCTCACTGAAGGAAAAGTTCATGTCAGATTATAGAGGAATATCAGCATCTTGGATTTGAAGTTTGGTTCTTCTCGAGACTCCGCAAACTTGAAGCAGACGACGGTGTGTGTTCACATCCATTTTATCACAATCAATAATATACACTTGCTTGGAGCTGCTGTAGCAGGCTTCTCTCATTTGAAGGCTCACTGCCACAAAGGAGCGAGGCCACTTTCTTCAATATCGCTCATCATGATGGCGGATGAGGTTGTTGGATCATGCACGCCGCAACTGGGATGCCAATTTGCCAACATTTTAGTGGGTGGTTTTGCAGAAAGTCAGGTTTTTCGAAAACAGAAACTTAAAGCTGGTGAAGGTCGAGTAGCCAGGATCCGGTATTGTAATCAACACTTGAAAGTTACTATTTTGTACGGGAAAGGAAAACATTGAGCAGCCGCGGTTTCAGTCATTCTCTTTTACGGAAGTCATCGCCTATTTTGGTCCAGCGGATAACCTGACTCACTTTGCCTCCAACAGGGAAGGCATCTGCAATCGTCGATAGAGGCTGCTGAAGGTTGTCTGTTAGATGACGCAAGACCCGTCGAAGCCGGATCAACGGATGAATATCATGAGAGACTGCATGCCATCGAGGCTGACATTCGTTCAGTCAGACTCACAGCATCACACTTAAAACTCTGGGCAGCTATATAGGTAATCTATTCGTGGCTGGCCACATCTACCGAAAGCCACCTCAACGAGCTACATCCACGCCGGAAAACAACATGGAAGACTCGGTATCTGAGGCCTGAGTGAACCATCTCAATATAGCGGACAGTGTGTATCGAAAAGCTGTCGTACCAACTACTACGCAAGGATACTTAAGAATCGCTGTCTACTGATCCTGGTCCAGGGTGCACCTGTGAACACCAGGGGAAATACGGGTATGATAGACTGCACAGGAGAGTCGATAGTCGTTGTTTGCCAGAGTTGATCATATCGCCTCTTTTGGATAGATAAATTGCGTCTTCAGCTTGCATATCTCCTCGGATGTTTATCCGTGTTATCCGCCTTGGGTGCAAACTATCGGGGAGAAGAACCAGAAATTCCCGGCGTAGTCATGGTGAGCAGAAGATTTTCTCTCGTGGAAATTGTGATCAACCTGCAGTCCTTTTTGATCGTGCACGATGCTGGTCATAATCGGGTAGCAAGAAAAAAAACTCACCAAAGTCCAGGCTGCACTGTCTCCGAAGGGCTGAGAGTACCTACCGCGCTGTCTTTTATCAGACCTCAGTTGGTCTTCATTCGGGGGCATCGAATAAGGGTGACAGACGTAGGCATACTTTCAGACGAGCGCAGAATGATTGGGTGGAGTGAGAAGAACTGAAAGTTTGGCGCTGATGAATGTTTTGTCGCTTTCATCTCAGTCTTACATGCTAGCAATTAATGTTTTCGTTAAAAAACCTATGGTTATTTCGCATCCATCTGCCTGCTTCGTTCTGCCCATCAAAACTGGTTATGGACTGCAGCCTTCCAAGATCAACGTCAGTGATTCAGATTTGCCTGGTACTTTGCGCGCGCGCTCTCTCTCCACGTAAGTACAGCATGTTTGTGCCGCTTGTTTTTATCGATGCCTGTCTGGACGGACATTTTGTGCTTAACGTGGTACACTGTGTTGAAAATTGCTTATCCTTCCTTCGTTCACAGGTCTCTACCCGCAGACTTCCAAGTCCAAATCCCCAACACATCTTAGAAGTGATCTAACTCGCTTGATAATAAGAGAAGATAATCGTTCAGCTGTGACAGCCCTTCGGTGCCTAGCTCCCATGCCACCCGAAGGAAGCACGAGGGCTGGGATACTGCCACGTTGCCCAAGCCTAGACAGGGAAGTCGAGAGGCAGAGGTCGGGCTCGAACCACGGACCTTCCGGTCAGTAAATTCGCGCTCTAACAATGGGGCCATCTCGCCCCCTTAACACGCTTGACTGGACTGGTACGCGTCTGTTGGACCGTCCCCTCCTTTTACATTCTCTAATGCGGTATTCCAGTTGTGCTGTTTGCGTTTTCAAGTGGTTTGTACGGCTTTTTACACTAAACTTGTGAACGCTGTGCTTCTGATGACGGACATCCACCTCTTGACAGCTGAATAAGTCAATCACACCGAAGAAGTACCGTGAGACGTAGTGTTTACAGATGCTTACTCAGTACGAAAACTGGAACAACCCCTCCAAGTTTTGTTGATAATGGAAAGCTCCTTTATTCACTATCTGCTTTATCCATTTTATTTTTATTGTGATAGTCCGCTCTCGGGGAATGGACCGGAAAGTGATTTCTTTTCGGTTCTGTGGGACTAGTCCTCAAAGAGCCTCTAGAATTGACTTCTCCCTCTTGTGGGCTTCATCCGTATGAGAGAAGTGGGTTCATATAACAGAATTTTCCATGACTGTTCACAAATTAAACTTATTCCATGAAGTTCGGTTTAAGAATTCAGTAAAAACCGAACTGAACTCTTCATTTTGGTGAGCTGAAATTTCATTCCATGATCACATCTCCAAATTACACCTATGCAGATGCACCTCTAGTTACTTTCCAAGATGTATAGCCCCTTTCCCGTTTCCCGTCTTTTTCGAGTTCAGACCTGATAGGCAATTTAGCTGATACTCTGGACAAGCCCTATTTGAGATGCAGATAACCGTTTTAAATCCTGTATCGCATTGAATTTCTGTTCAGTTACTGAAACTGTCGTATCGATTCGTGTGTCCAACGCAGGCCATACCGAAGTGAGTAAAACTCATGAGTTAAATTTAACACGATCGCCAACCACGCGTTACTCAGCTGGCCAACTTAAAGTTGGGTCGATAATCAAAACAGCGCACGGCTTATCAACTTCCATTATCGCGGAAACTTTGAGGCACAATGGAAGCCTATCGAAAATACACTGTAACGGGTGTTTCAAGGTTAAATAAACCATCCAAGTAGCAGTAAAATGTGAATAAGGCTCAGATACAACGACTTATTGCTCAGCTTTGTGCCAAACTAGCAAGTGTCGAAGTTTGGACAAATTCACTATGATTTGTTTGGGAAAATAGCTGAGCGTTCGGTAAGCCGGGAGTCGGTGCATGCTGCGAAAACTGTAAGCATCCGACTCAGAGGGTGGTCGAGCATTCAAACCTGGATATTCACGAGGCTGGAGTCAGAACGCATTAGGTGCCTCAGCTTATAACGGAGGTTACTGTCACTGAGGCCTGAAACTACCGATTTGGCGTTTGTTCTCATCCTCCCCACGAGCGGTCGGATGTAACGAATTTACGCAGGTGAAACAACCTGAAGATGAATCATTGATGATTCTCCAGTGTGACCCGTTTATTAAAATGGATTAGACTGACCTCGGAATAGTACGTTGTCAAGCCCCTTGTCATAAAAAGCTGTGAGAAAAACGGTGTGGTCGGTCCATCCATAAAACTAATAAGACATTAAATGTAGGTCATCCGCTGTACTTTAGTGCATTCACGAAGCTTGCCAAAATTGGCTGCGAAAAACTTGCAGTGAAATGCGCCAATGGGTTGCACTAAAACAAATGAGGTTTACAGTTTCCCTCCAGTTTAAGCTCTTTTCGGTTTCTTTTTCAAGCAATTCCAGAGACGACACTAACACACCGATAATCCACAGCCGCACTGAAACATTTTTGACATTCTACGGTAATCACTCATTCATTTGTTCACGCAAAACTGTCTGTCCGATCGGTAATTTTGCAGCTGTTCACTGATTACTACTCTGTCTGATTTCAGGATGACTGAAACTCAGGAAACGCGCCTACTGGATGTACCCCAAATAGGGCGAAACTTGTCGTGGGCCGTCGAAGAGTTTTCAGCAACCTTGTGAGTAGTTTCCTTTAGGTCAGTTATGCTTCACAAGTTGTCCGGGAGCATCAAATATACGATCGTGGAAATTTGACACTGACTAGATGCATCTTTAGAAGGACTGAATGCTACTTACCGTTTACTATTTATTGAGGTTTGACTAATGATCGTAACCAGGTCGTGACGCTTACTTATCGCTAAGCAGTCCGTTTGAGTTACGTCTAATCGTCTAAGCAGTTCTAAAGTTTGTCCCACAATTTCCAAACGAATGAATGTGAGCTAAACGCAGACTCCTAAAGTTAGCAGAGTATTCCAACAAGCTGAGAGCCGCAACTTTATATAGCACCGTTTGTGTGTGGATAAGATTACTGTTTTTGAGGTTTACTGTGCTGTGTTTCACTACAGTGAAACCTGAGATTTGACAGTCAACGTGTTCTTGCGCGTTTTACCCTAAAAATGTCTGTGCAAAAATCCTTTGGAACAGTCACGCAGACCTCATACGTGCTGAAACAAAACCGCTCGCCATTTGGCTGATCAGTTTCGACGAAGAGAAGAGACTCACATCTCAAGACAACCTGTCTTCAGTCAACAACAAAAAAAAAACAGATATCGACTTGAAGGACGACAAACCTCCGATATTATGATAACCTCCAGCTACATCCAAAATCTGCAATCTTCGTTTAAGATCACGAGGGGACTTGACACTTGATGCAGGTACGCAGGACATATATCCACATAAGTGGAAAGTGATGTGATATAAAACCCGTCTGAATGTTTCTTAAAAACGGGCCATTCGGGAGTAGTGGGCTGTCGAAGAATTTTCAGCAACCTTATGAGTAGTGTATTTCGTCTATTCATGTATAGCGATATCTTGAATATCGTACCAACTGAAACATGAGGCAGCCTGGTGCAGCACATTCAGTTGCTTGGAAACATCATAAACGACAGATTCAGCTGGGTTTCAGGTGAGTCTCCCGTCAAAACCAAATTGGTAGTGCACCCATATCCGTGTGCACTTGCGAAACTTGCGAATTTACGCGCTCTCGTTTGTCTCTAAAGTGCCAACACTGTTCTGGCTGCTAGAAATATCGGTTTGTTTCATTTTTCAGTCAGTACCTTCCCATCACCAACGGAAGTCACGTGATATCAATCGCCACTTTAGTAGCCCGATCATCGGTGTCTTCATGGAAAAGTGGTACGGAAATATAGTGTAGGAAGTGCTTTACTACAGTGAAATTAAAAGAAACTGAGGGAAGATGAAGCCGGGACTTCACATTTCTGATGTTCAAATCAATTGTTATGACATCACTTTTAGGTCAACTGACGGTCAGCAAAGGTCCTCTGTGTGTTTGCAATCCATTCATAACCCATCGAAGCTTTACTGAGATGTAGCACCACATTCACCCTCCAACTACTCACGGGTGTCTAACAGTACAATCATGACTGACCAGCTACACATTACGTTTCCCTTTAAACTTTCCGTGCCGTTTGTTCATGACGGAATCTCCGTAAGGACGTGAACTGATTGGCTAGCATCAGAATCGGGTTTGCTGATTACCAGTGGTCAAAATGCTGAGCTGCTGAATGATGGACTGTTCGAACAGAACCAAATGCAGATGTTGCATGCAAACCCTTGGCGGTAAGTAGACCCGAGGGAATAAGACCAGCGGATCAACATGCGGAGGCTTGTTACATACCATCAGCAGGTTCAAAGGTGACAGTACAATAGTGGACGCTGACACCAGTAACTTGCTACCATGACGCTTTATTCGTCAATTTCTCTTAAGTTCAATCAAAATCGCATCTCTCCCGTTTTGGCACTGCACACTGGCTCCCATTAGTACACCGTCAAGGTGGTATGGGGTAGCCTGGAGGTGTTTCACTAACCATCTTTGTGCTGGTGTTGTCATCCTAAGGATGACTTAGTCAGACAGGTACTGACTACAAGACTGAAGAAACAATGGACTCGATTTAAGCAGCAATGAAGCGTATAACTTCGAATTCCGAACAGCAACAATACAGTTCCCTTCTCGGAAATCCTCTCCTTTCCAAGGACATACTCATTAACACGAGAGTATTAGTTTGCATGTCCCTTCTGTTGAGCTCTTCTGCAAAATCTGGTGTAGATTCCCAAAGAACTCACCAATCGTCAACATTAGAGGTAATGAAATCCTCTTGGTAAGCAGTGTTTCCGTAAGCCTAGAACCCGTAAAACTCTAGGTTCCTTTGCTTGCCTTGTAGCGCTACTCACTTCCAGCATGGCCAAATGGCTTTGTGCTGCGTGGCGGGCTTAGTTGTTCACATTGTTTGGTAAACACCAGCTGTTTAACGGAGGCACGCATTGATCAGGCGAAAATATCTACAGTGACCCAATGAGAATGGATTTAAACAAGCTTCAACTCAAAATCGGGCCGGTACCACGTTCGTCAGTTGACCCGGTCGTCGGGGTAGATCACATAGAACAAACGGTACATCAGTTAGGCTTACAACTTACCAGTTTTATCGTGTTCAGCATAGCAAAAAATAAGCTAGGTTTTACAATACGCCCAACACATCCAGAAACGGAAACCGATTAGTCTCCAGCACAGTACCCAGTATTTAAAAAAAAAGACGAGGCAAAATTCAACTTCATTTACTGTTTTTTGTTACTTCTCAGTAGTGTCACTCATCCGAAAACCAACGATTTTCATGAAGTATCTTAATTCCACAGGCTTTCTGAATCTCATCAACCGCGAAATAGTGGTGATAGGAAGAGCGTCTTTCGATGTGAAGTTAACCACTGTGGAAAACGAAAAGAAGCGGTTACAAGGTCTTGGATACGAAAGTGAAAAACTCATCTATATAGACCAAGGAATTGAATATTCTGAGGCGTATTTTTGAACTTTACTAGGAGCCACCGGAATGTTTGAAATCAATGGGCGGATAGCCCTATGATTCCCAACTCAGCTGTCGGTCAGCTTGGCGGGTCGCCACTGTTGGCTTCGAACCGCGAGTATATATTACTCGCCGGTTACATCCGTAGCATACGTACAACTTGCTGAGAAGGTCTATTCAAGCATGACCATCCAATCACCACTCTATGGCGTAAGGTTGAGCAGATTTCCATAAATTGATGATTACTTGGGAATGGGTTAAAACATGGTAGGCCTGGGTCCGGTCGCTCGATAGTGAACAACCCGATCGCCGTTGTTTTCCTTCCGCAGTACCAAAAAACGAATTCGCGTCCATCTAACTCTAATCCAAACATTCCTCTCCGTGTCTTAGTCCAGTTATTCTGGGGAAGCATTGAACTCGTGTTTCGCCCTTATAAGAGCCCATCAGCATTGCATATCCTTGGTTGAGCTGAGATTCGAACCCGGACGCTTTGTATGTGTGTGAGGTAAACGTGTTACCACTATTCCACCAGCACGTGTTAAGTCCATCTGAATTTTCAACTACAACCCAAATTCTATGCACGTGAACCCTTAATTGTTGCTAGTGGTGTTGCTGGACCCATCATGACCCCGACATGTATGGAGGACATACCAGCTCGGCGTTCGCGGTCGTCTCTCAGTATTGGTAAGGTTGTCGTTGTGGAGTGATTTCTGACCATAGATATGCAACTTATGTTTGAAACGCAGGCAACATGCAGCAAGCTTCTACTCTGATCGAGCAAGGACGCCGGCCAGACAGCGTGCAAATTCATGTCATGTAACGTGGAATAAAAATCCGTAGGGAGGACATGAGACTAGAGATAGCGAGGACAACAGGATAAGTCAGTTGATACTATCCGGATTAGCGGAGTTCTTGTCAGTTTCAAGTTCTTTATTGGAGAAGCCTGTCCATGCTGACAGCATACTCAAGAAGTAACAGCCTTCTTCACAGAGCTTCCCTGATCCCAATACCGGTATCCTATGATTCTCAAGAAAGAGTGTACCGCAGTTCATCCTCAGGGAAAATCAGCCGAATTGAGATTTCATCCTGTAAGCGAAGCCAATCTATGCCAAAATGCAGAGTAGCAATGTACAGCTAGAAATCATCCTACCAAACTCCAGTAAGCTTCGAACTCACGACCTCTCGGCTAGTAGTTTGAGCACTTAACCGCTCAGCCATGAGCGGCTGATCAGCATTGTCAATAAATTGTACTTAGAGAGGATAACGAGCCACTCATCAGCATAGATTGACTACCCTTACAGGATGAAATCTCAACTGAAATTTCTCAGATCTCCTCACACTACCAACAAAATTCATTTGAGTTGAAAACAGAAAGGTTACTACGCAGTAATTTATCTCCTTTTGCTGTACGAACTCTACCATTCTGCGTGCAAAGTCCTATCAGTTTGTGGTCTGATTAGAAGTTCTAGTTCTCCCATTCATTCTATACTATGATTGTTCTTGCAAAGCCTTCCTGAGGACTCATACCCAACATTCTTTAATTTCACAAATATGCTATATTGCAGTCTTGCCGTAAGCGTTGTGATTAGAGGCACATTTGGTGTTGAAAACGCACTGAGTAACTCAAAGAAATATTCCAGAGGAAAGACGAATGCTCATCCATGCCATCATTTGGAGTATAGAATGCTGCACTACACAAATCGGAATAAAAAAAGTCAGCATTTGGGTAGGTCGCATGCCTCACTCACTCTTTCTCTCCGACGATAAGATGGTCACTGAATTTTCCAATTTCGGTAGGCGCACAATGCAACCAGCGACTAATCGGCCCTTCGCAGCTGCCTTGTAAGACCCACACACGAGCCGCGTAATAGACGGCAACAAACTGACCCATCCTTTCGATTCTACACGCACTTCTGAAGCTCAGGGACTGACAGATTAGGAGGTAATTCTTTAATTGCAGGGCCCATAACCCCCATGATGAACTACTCCCTGGTAGCGAAATACTCTCATATGCATACCAACTTGGTTTTCCGGGAGGGATCCAACTGATTCTCTCGTTTATGGTGTTCTTCAGCTGAATGTGTTGCACCAGGACACCTCATGCTTCAGTTGGTATGATACACCAGTATCACAATTTGGGTTCAAGTAGAACATAAAGTTGAGGGAAACTCGAGGACTGCGCCTACATGATGATCCTGACGTGGAAGGGCGAAACTGGTCGTGGTCAGGAACCTTATGAGTAGCGTGTTATGTCTCTCCTTGGTACCTTTCTACAAGACCAGCCAAATTTAGAGATTGTGGGCGATGCAAACTTAACTTGCAGGTTAGACGGATAGTTTGATCACCAGGGTCAGCCGCGTTTGCCAGCCCTAATGAATGACCTAAATTTTTTATGTTTTGGACTGAGTTCTTAAAGTTTCTGCTCGCTGTTACTCACTTTAGGGAATTTTGAAAAGGAACCCTGTTGGGCTCACGTTTGTCCTTATGTGCACTGAGCATTTTCGCAAATATACACACGGAAACATTAGAAATATACATTTTCAAATGAAAAAAACTTACTGACCCCGAAGAGAAAGGTAGTGGAATTCGAAAAAAATCCCCTACCTGCATTTCTCAGCAAGTTTCTGCAGCCACTTGACTTTCATGTCGATCACCTCAACGTGTTTTGAGGTTCAAAGAAAAGACACATGTTTTCACCCAGCACGTGACTTCTCTCCATTTACACAAAATCGCACTATAAACTTCACTTTTTTCCTCTTCACAAGCCTCTAGAATCATCACAAGCTTCGATCACATGGTTCAAATCCAATCCCTGGGCTCATTGATTAGGGTATTGTGAGTACCACTGAAAGAATGCAGTAGATCGATAAACTGTCTGTGTGTGATGAATGCGCCGAGCTTTATTCGGACCATGTAAATCAATCTGAAAACGGGCCAAGTGATAGACGTAGGTTTATCCGTATTGTACAACTGTCCCAGCCAAATAATATCTTGGACTCAGAACAGAAGACTGTAAAATCAACTGGCTTTGTGATAAGTATAATACCTTTATACGTGTTCTATCGGCCACGGTAGTTTCCATCACAAAGAATATCTCTGACTCTATGCTGATTTGAAGACTGCATAAGGAAACGGTACCGGAGGTGTACTTCGCCGTATCTCTTTGGCTGTATACTAAACAACAGTGTTGGAAGCAAGTCAAACACCAAGCAAGGGCCAACAGTATGATCGATCACTCCTGCCTACACAGTTCTAGTTTCCACCTGATAGCAGAGGATTCAGCAAACTGTGGCACCGTACCTTTCGTGGACCTGTTCACAAGCTGACGGCCATTCAATAAGTGACTACTAATATATGTGGAAACCTGCTTCACTTGACAGGACAAATATCTCATCGATTGAGAGAAGTTCTTAGCAAAACAGGGAAAATGACAATCTTCGGCTCTGTATCCGAGTTCGGTGAAAACAATTTTTCGGATCTCCAAACATCCGTCGAGTAATATGGCTTTGAATATTGGGACTGTTCTTTAATCTTCCTTGATGCCAAGTGTTATTTCCGGATAAAATTCATGAATAGGCACTCCCCCTGAATATGAATTAGTTTCTAACTTGGTGTTTTTGAGTTATACACTGGTGGAAACATCAGGTTTGTTCCTGGTGAACCATATCAAAAGTTAGGAAGGATTCCTAAGATNATAGATAGATAGATAGATAGATAGATAGATAGATAGATAGATAGATAGATAGATAGATAGATAGATAGATAGATAGATAGATAGATAGATAGATAGATAGATAGATAGATAGATAGATAGATAGATAGATAGATAGATAGATAGATAGATAGATAGATAGATAGATAGATAGATAGATAGATAGATAGATAGATAGATAGATAGATAGATAGATAGATAGATAGATAGATAGATAGATAGATAGATAGATAGATAGATAGATAGATAGATAGATAGATAGATAGATAGATAGATAGATAGATAGATAGATAGATAGATAGATAGATAGATAGATAGATAGATAGATAGATAGATAGATAGATAGATAGATAGATAGATAGATAGATAGATAGATAGATAGATAGATAGATAGATAGATAGATAGATAGATAGATAGATAGATAGATAGATAGATAGATAGATAGATAGATAGATAGATAGATAGATAGATAGATAGATAGATAGATAGATAGATAGATAGATAGATAGATAGATAGATAGATAGATAGATAGATAGATAGATAGATAGATAGATAGATAGATAGATAGATAGATAGATAGATAGATAGATAGATAGATAGATAGATAGATAGATAGATAGATAGATAGATAGATAGATAGATAGATAGATAGATAGATAGATAGATAGATAGATAGATAGATAGATAGATAGATAGATAGATAGATAGATAGATAGATAGATAGATAGATAGATAGATAGATAGATAGATAGATAGATAGATAGATAGATAGATAGATAGATAGATAGATAGATAGATAGATAGATAGATAGATAGATAGATAGATAGATAGATAGATAGATAGATAGATAGATAGATAGATAGATAGATAGATAGATAGATAGATAGATAGATAGATAGATAGATAGATAGATAGATAGATAGATAGATAGATAGATAGATAGATAGATAGATAGATAGATAGATAGATAGATAGATAGATAGATAGATAGATAGATAGATAGATAGATAGATAGATAGATAGATAGATAGATAGATAGATAGATAGATAGATAGATAGATAGATAGATAGATAGATAGATAGATAGATAGATAGATAGATAGATAGATAGATAGATAGATAGATAGATAGATAGATAGATAGATAGATAGATAGATAGATAGATAGATAGATAGATAGATAGATAGATAGATAGATAGATAGATAGATAGATAGATAGATAGATAGATAGATAGATAGATAGATAGATAGATAGATAGATAGATAGATAGATAGATAGATAGATAGATAGATAGATAGATAGATAGATAGATAGATAGATAGATAGATAGATAGATAGATAGATAGATAGATAGATAGATAGATAGATAGATAGATAGATAGATAGATAGATAGATAGATAGATAGATAGATAGATAGATAGATAGATAGATAGATAGATAGATAGATAGATAGATAGATAGATAGATAGATAGATAGATAGATAGATAGATAGATAGATAGATAGATAGATAGATAGATAGATAGATAGATAGATAGATAGATAGATAGATAGATAGATAGATAGATAGATAGATAGATAGATAGATAGATAGATAGATAGATAGATAGATAGATAGATAGATAGATAGATAGATAGATAGATAGATAGATAGATAGATAGATAGATAGATAGATAGATAGATAGATAGATAGATAGATAGATAGATAGATAGATAGATAGATAGATAGATAGATAGATAGATAGATAGATAGATAGATAGATAGATAGATAGATAGATAGATAGATAGATAGATAGATAGATAGATAGATAGATAGATAGATAGATAGATAGATAGATAGATAGATAGATAGATAGATAGATAGATAGATAGATAGATAGATAGATAGATAGATAGATAGATAGATAGATAGATAGATAGATAGATAGATAGATAGATAGATAGATAGATAGATAGATAGATAGATAGATAGATAGATAGATAGATAGATAGATAGATAGATAGATAGATAGATAGATAGATAGATAGATAGATAGATAGATAGATAGATAGATAGATAGATAGATAGATAGATAGATAGATAGATAGATAGATAGATAGATAGATAGATAGATAGATAGATAGATAGATAGATAGATAGATAGATAGATAGATAGATAGATAGATAGATAGATAGATAGATAGATAGATAGATAGATAGATAGATAGATAGATAGATAGATAGATAGATAGATAGATAGATAGATAGATAGATAGATAGATAGATAGATAGATAGATAGATAGATAGATAGATAGATAGATAGATAGATAGATAGATAGATAGATAGATAGATAGATAGATAGATAGATAGATAGATAGATAGATAGATAGATAGATAGATAGATAGATAGATAGATAAACCTGGTTTAATTTCGACATGTTAATCGAACTCGAAATTAATTGTATTTTTTATGGAATATTCGCAGGAAATCCCATTGTCCAGTAAAGGTAGTATCGCACTACTATACGTGGTCTGAGAGTAAACGTTTTAGCTCTTGGGAGCTCTTGGAAGTGCAATTACGAAAGCCCATTTACTCTCAACCATTTGGTTCACATCGCGTGATCTCGGGTTGATCGACCCTTCGGACAACTGCTGCTTACACAACAGGGCCAGTGTGATATGCTTTCCTACCGGAACAGAATAACTGTGCAGAACCTTTATCAACGTAGAAACTCCGCTAAGATCATTGTGAAGACCACAACTGTTTTCCCACAAAAATCCTCTCAAGAAAACAAACCCTTAACAAAAGAAGGGACACTTTCTGGTGCCCACACAAACCCGTCTCATACTTGAAATCTGCTTGAATGAATGTGACATGACTTTGGAGACGACTTAACAGTACACATACAGATGGCATTACTTTGTGAAATACTTCACAGCTGAAACAAATGCAGTCTGATGAACAGGATGAAGCAAGCTGTTGTGACTCACTAACTATAGGTTTCCCGAATTTTGTTGCTACATTAGAATGTGCCTTCGAGATAACCTGTCGTGTTAGGTTGGTCCTGTTAGCTAGGTCGAATAACCCTCAGTTACTAAGGGCCCAGGCAACATCACCACACAGGTTCACCGTGGTTGTCGACCTGGTATTGGTGATCTGTACGCCGAGTTTGGGAACAGCTTATAAACCTTGCGTAATCAGCCGAGGAGACAGCATCAACCGCGCACTGAGGGTGTCTTCGCGAGTGATGACGAAAAGCTTATAAACCAACTGCCCGGTTCAGTGAACGGACAAGCAACCACCTGATCACCCATTCGCAAAAGCATCAAAATTCTGGTACGCCTCCAGTAAATTCGCCATATTTTGGTAGCATGCGTGAATTAACTTCAAAAAAGTATTAAAAACCTGAAGTGTTCAGGTAATATCAATTAAAAAATCTAAACTAGTTACCCAAAATCTACCGAGAAATTGTTCATTTTTGGGTAGAAAGCCTGCAATGCTGCTGGTATGGGCTACACCCTCGCCCTCCTGCACGGGGAGGAATAATCCCAAATGAGGAAACGTTTTGGAATTTCCCCCTTAGAGATTGTATTTTGTGATCCTCTAGGGTTTGATTGAGGATAGAGATCTGTATTTTGCAGAATGAATTCCATATTGAAAAATTTAAAATCATCCAGAAAATAAATTTGTTTTCACACATCGGACTACCAGGTTAATTAGATGAAGACATCTAAACAAACATTATTCTTGACCTATAAACTGGTAGCGCTTATGTTCTAACATCCAAACCCAAATGGCGGACAAAATAAACTCTCCAAACCGTCGGGGTCCTACGGCTCTGACGAGTAAAAAACCCACAATTAGAACTATTATTTTGACAGATAACCAACATTCGTCTACCTCGTTGCCGAGGTGTCTGGAAAAAATGTGGCAGCTTAGTGAACAGGTGTCTGGAGAGAGCAATGCACATGACCTTGGTGGACCTGTGTGTCTACCAAGGTACAAGGTTCACAAATTTTGGTCTGGATCCCGTTAGGCATGTACGAAAACACACAGCTTTGTTATTCGTCGCTAAGGCCGATTGAGAACCCGTACCTATTGGGTATCAAGAGTTACCTCTACCTTACTTGGGTGTCACTTCGTCTGGAAATAACTGGCGTGATCAGGCGTGGCCTTGGTTTGCAAAAGTTTATACTTCCATCTGTATAAAACTACAACCGAAATTCAAATTGCTTTTAGCAAAATAAACTCATTTGCAAACAAATTTCGTTTTTGCGAGAGACTTACCTGGAACCCAACTGAACTCAACAGGAATTAGACAAAACTAACGAGACCGATCGAGTCAAAAGTATGGTTGTTGCAGATGTATGTAGTATAAAAGGGGCCTTCGTAGAGGTGCTTCACAGAATAAACCGTACTTTTCCCAGTATAGTCCCCGAAAACGACAGTAGATGACGCCGGCGAACACAACGCCAGTGCGTGGTGGTTGAACGCTAGACTACACATACCAGACTGAACGTCACTCAGAAACTACGGATTCTTTGCTGAAACGTTTTAAATTTGCTTGATTTACAGGATGAAGCATTTTGACTACATTCAAAGTTTCAGCTTTGGATTGGGGAATCCATGCTGTGGCAGCTGGTCTTCACCCTACACGTAAAGAGAGCTTTTGTATGTTGACTTGAGAAACAAAGAAAACCTGGGTATGTCCTTTTGAGCGTAGACTAGCAATTTTTAGCATTCAGCCTTTTCAAAGCATTATAGAACCGATCTTGTCTGACGGGTATTCATTTCGACAGTATACAGTTTAGTCGCATTGGTTTTGTCGAAGCCTGATCTAGGTAACCAAATCCGCCCAGCAAATCAACACCGACTTGAGAGAAAGGCACGACTGAACGGAGTCCGAACATCCCCGTTTGTTTACACACATTTGAGACTTACGACCCAGGGACCAGTTGGTCCGAGCGAAGGTACACGCGGAGCATGATAGTGCAATCATGACTGTTTGGGTGTTGTAGGCACGTCAACACACATGGTCGTATTCGGGGACATAACTAACCCCCAAATGGACGCCAGTCGCATGTCCGCTTGGCTAGATAGCATCTGTCAACCACTTGTAAATTCATTCACTAACACAACGTTTTTCAAATGTGCCAATTTTTCGCTTGCTACGAACTTTCAGGTTCTTTTTGTCACCCCCACCTCGAAAGTTGCTGTGTTGGCGTGGCTCTGAAAGTCGAAAACTCGATCTCTTTAAAAGTGATCTTTTATTTGGTTTCTACTGGTTGCAGGTGCAAGAGATTACGTTTGCCACAAAGCCTTGTTAGTCTGCTTCAATGCATTGTCTAGGAAAGCCGAAAAAGACAGGTTTTCCTCGTCTAGGTCTGGTTGCCCTAACGGTATCCCGACCCAATCACAACCAAGAATTGGGCATTTACAAAAAATCCCATACCACATCGGCCGTTGCCTAGGGCCATCAGCCGGGTCACCTTGGTTGCTACATACAGCGGGGCGGGTGAGCGAAAACAGGCTACTGCTGGTCGTTGGCTTGATCGCTGAGCTGGGCAATTTGATTGCAGGCTACTGCTGGCGTCTTCCTTCTTCCCCTTTTACATATTTGCTCTTCTCTCCGTCCTCTTCTGGTTGCTATCGACATCTCCGTAGACTCATTTTTGAGTTCTGATGGATCCTTCCGCAGCCCATTGCAGTTAGCTGCAGTATCTACGATTGACTCACTGCCATGCCTGCTGATACTTCGAAGGCATCCTTCAAACCCCATCGCTCAGTTCATCTGGCAGCCTTAAACCTTCGCGCTCTGAGACAAGCAGAACAACAGACTGCTCTTGTATGTACGCTAGACTGGCTTTGTCTTGATGTGTGCTGTCCGCCAGTGGAACACCGGTGTTCTCACCTGGTGTTGCTGTCAATGACGATGATGATGACGATGACTCAATATCTACCCCTAAACACCTGTGTTTGTCACCGTGTTCACTCGGACCTCACAAATTAATAAAAAGTTACCAGGAACTTGAAGGGACTTCTGTGAGCTTACATTGCATACCCAGTGGAGTGTTTTAATCGAACTGTAGATGCAAACCAAAACATGTGAGCGACCAACTGACAACTAATTCCATAAGATTAGTAAATACGCTTCAAATACGTAATTTCCATCACCAAAGAACGTTTCACCACACTACACGAACTTAGTCTATTGTTACTGGGCTTCGAAACAACTGTGAACCAGCAGGTTTAATTTCGTACAGTCCAAAAGTCCACTACCTTTTTGCAGTGACCCATATTTCACTTCCAGTGAGATATTTCAATGAAAAGTGAAGGGGTTTGGAGGACAGCCATCGAGGAAACTACTCACAAGGTCACTGAAAATTCCTCGACAGCCCACGACCGGTTTCGCCCTTCTTGGGGCTCATCAATTAGGCGCAGTCCTCGAGTTTCCGTCAACCCTATGTTCTACTTGAACCTAAATTGGACTGATTCCTTTTTGAAGATACACTACAGTATCTCAAAAATCGTACCGACTGAAACATGAGGTGGCCTTTGTGCAGCACATTCAGTTGAAGGATGTCATAAACGAGAGTTTCAGTTGAGTCTTCCGTGAAAACCAAATTGATTTGCAAATAAGTGTACTTCTCGAAAACAGTCATCAAGTTTTTGGCGATTGCTTGGAACCCGACAAGCAAACTCATAGGTTCTAAATTACTGATTCATTTGGGACTGTCTCAGTCGTTCTCCTATGTCTACATGAAGTTCAACCATAAAAAAACTGGCATGTGATGGGAAGTTCTCATGGAGCTACGTAAAACCTGACAAAACTCTCAAATAAATATTACATTTATTTCACCTTTGAACAAATTTGACATAATTTCCTCGGTTGTAAGAACAAGAAAACGTGCTTCACATTGTCCTCAATCTCTGGAAGATTCAACTCAAGGGTTCACGAAATGTGTTGTTCAAACGGTAATCGGGATAAACGAGAACCTCTCCTCAATTCGGGAAGCTTATGCAGCGCGCACTGGAATCTACAGATTCCCCGTTTTGTTATTGTACAGGCTCTCGACTGTCCAGGTGCTAAAATAGAAGGGCTGTTGAGGGATTCGACAGTCATCAAGTGGAGCGGGGGTTGAGAAACACTATTGGGATACGCACAAAGTAAACAACACTTAAACCGGCTGGCCCCGTTGAGAACGAATGTCGGTTGGAGTTATTATGCGGGTCGTGGACGTGCCTAATCCACGAGGTTAACAGCTGACCGTTGTCCGACTGAAATCTGCTGCAGCCCAAGTATATCATGAGAAATTAGAAATCGAGTGAATTCGTGTCAACTGAGCAAACTGTTCTTAGCATTATTCATTCAGGTCTTGTGTGATTGACCAGATGTTCTCCGGCTTTAGGCTGATGGCGGGATCCGAAAAATTTCATGGCACTGTTTTGCGCTGGGGATATCACGTTTCTAGTAACAGTGGCAGCTGTGTCAGTTGGAGTTGAGGAAAATTTTATCACAGTATACTTTGTTAGGTGAAGAATCCTGGACCACTACATAACTGATGTTTAGGCAACACACTGGCTACCATACCACTCGTAAGGTCGGCAGCTGTCCACTACCGATTTCGCCCTTTTTGAGACTGGTCAAGCAGGCATAGTCCCGAATTTAAACCAATCTTATTTCTTACATGAACACAAAATTGCTTGTAGATGGAGTTATATGCCCAATCTGAAATTAATTTGGTGTTAAGGGGAAGCTGAACTGAATATCAGCATAAACATTCCTTTATAATTATAGTCGAGTAAGTGTACTGCACAAAGGTCACTTCGTATTTAAGTTGGATACTCCGTCTGATCTTCACGATATCGAAGGACCTTTTATTACAACCCATAGGACCGGAGAAAAGTCCGAGCGAGGGATTCAGATGAATTTCAGCTTAGTCTGCTGTCAACTTAATTTGTAAATTAACTTTTGTCGCAACTCATGTAAAATGCGGTGTTCAGGTATGAAATGCGCTTGATGGAGACTCTGGTGAGCTCCTGAGCTCCTGATGAGCCCCGAGAAGGGCGAAACCGGTGGTGGGCGGTCCAGAGTTTTCATCGACCTTGTAGGTAGAAGTAAAGCATACTTGGATATCTTAATTGTCATTCAAGTTAAAACATAAGACGACCTTTTTATAGCTGACGATTCAGCTGAAGAGTATTGCAGACAAGAAGTTCAACCTAATTTCAGCTAGGTCTCCCGTCAATATGAATCTCCCACTCAATTATGTTATTAACTTTTTTAAGAGGGTGCAACATTTTCAGATGATAGCACAGAATTGCTCCAGCGATTTTTCTATCCAATAGAGATTTCATCTTCTCAGTGAAGCTAATCTGTGCAGAAAAGCCGAGGAGCACTGTACAGCTGCTTCATCCTTGTTGGGAATCATCAGCAATGCGCATCTCACGAAACTCAGAGAGTTTCGAAACCGGCAATCAGCGATCAAACACTAAGCCGCTCGGCCATGAGTGGCCAATCAGCAGCGTGATTAACTCTCACTTAGACAGGACACTCATCCTTCAGTAACGCAAACCACATCACGTGGTCACGTATTGACTGGTTCCTTGATTGACGACTTCTTAGGAAAAAGTTTCACACATCCGGTGACACTATCCTTTCTCTGAGCCACTTATTGATTCATGGTATTGTGAGGAGATTTGGTAGTACTCAGTAGAGATTTCATCCGCTCCGAGAATTCCTAGTCCACTTACTAGCTGGGTGTAGAACGTATACTTCGAAGGGTTAGCAGAAACCATACCTGATTATTTCTAAACGTGTTTCCTTCTGATGTCCCTGTCTACAACCTGCTCACATCCTGCACTAGTGGAGCGCGAAACATGTCGCCGTGTCTATGCACCAATGATTCGAGGCAAATGAGAAGCCGACTCGGCTTCACGGAGATTATAGTCGAATTAAAGTAAACGTAAGGGCTAAACGATAAGTCTCCGTGTTCCGCGAGTAGTCAAACACAAAACTACATCTGCCATTTAGCTCCTGTCTAATTTGTTCAAGAAGCATTTTGGGGTAATAATTAGGTCGTTTGTCACGACAAGGAAAAGGGTCTTGACGTGGACGGGTGGGTTTGGGAGATCATACGTCTCCACTCCATGTAAGACTTACAAAAGGCGACATACCATCTCAGAGAGGTTTTTTTTGGATGTTCGTTAGTACTTCGACTACAAGCAACCATTCGCCTTAAGGAACTGTTTTATCCAAACAGTACTACGTCTGTATACTTTCGTGAACCACATTAGTAAACCACGTGGCACTTCACAGCCATTGGTTCTGACACTGTATAGTTGTGTAAAATGTGTCGAAGATAAGCCATTGTTTCCCAAACTAATTCGTCCAGTTTTACAAGCTCTTGATAAAGATTTCCTGATGCTAGTCAAAACACGGGATCTGATATTGGCGTTTGGAGAAATATGGTAGGTTGTCATCTGTTTCGGGTTAACCTGTCACATTGAACTAGACTGTTAGACACCCGGGCACAATGGGTAGTGTCAATTACGGTTTTCACTGAGCTACATGTGCACCGTTTTCGATTTAACACTGTGGATTGTCCGTGTTGGTGGTGGTGGGGGGTCAACTGAAGATGAATACACGAAATGCCCATAAAGTGGTTATAACGAAATACTCAAATTACATATCACAGCAATAGGCTACAATATGATACAACGTATATAGAATGCAAGTGAGTTAACAATGGAAAACAATGTTCAGTCTGGTAACCAAACCAGAGCCTTTCTAGCCAACTTAGGTCACATCCGTGGACACAACCGAACAGTTGATAATCATCGCGAAAGCAAAGGGGTGCCTGGTGTGGACCAGATCGCACATGAGTCTCCCTAGGCTCACGCACGTGAGCAGCAGCACCTTGGCCTACACGATGATGTTTACAGAAACTAACACGCAGACCCAAAGCTCCGGACCATTCAGGGTATTGAGGGGGCTTTGCTGACACAGATTGAAATAGCCTGGCAGTTGAACCTAACGGCGTCTACTTCGGATAGACTAGGGACTGCAGTACTCGTATGCCAAACCCAGAAAGCATCCGCATGGCATTCTGTGGTTAGCCATGATTCGCACCATCGCGGGCTTAGCACAACAAATTGCTCAGTGTGCTAAGGTAGTTTCGTAGAATTTAGTCTGTATGGCGATGGTCAGGAAAAATCAATTCCAGCACCGTCTCAGGTTCAGCCACTGGGTGATTTCAAAAAGCCAGTATGGATCTGCTAAACTTATTCTCTACTCCGACTTTTAACGACAGACCACTGCTTCGGCTGGTGGCTTACCAATCCAATGCGGCCAGCATAAAGACGCCTTCAGCCGCCACAGATGCAGGTCCCAGGTCCGACAGTACCGATAACGCTCTTGCATTTTGCACGAAGTCAGCCTTTTGAGTAGTTTCCTTAATGAAAATATTCTGCGATATCTCGAATATCGTACCCACTGAAACATGAGGCGGTCTTTGTGCAGCATATTCAGTTGAAGAATATCATAAACGAGAGATTCAGTTGAGTCCATCGAGAAAAAAAAAAACAAATTGACTTGCAAATGAGTGTATTTGTCGAAGTCAGCCTTCTTTCAACAAAAAGTCTAACACCGAACAAATGTCCATCAAGCCATTCCCTCAACCGTACACCAGCGTCATCGTTCACAAAAGCCTCACCCACGATGGTCATTACATATAGATTGAAGAGAGCTTCGGGGGGAAGGACACATCCTTGTTTTACACCACTAGAAATTTCGATCCCCCCTCAACCATTCAAGCAGGCTTCGAATGAGGTTGATGGATATTGGCAGACAGCCGTATTTGAAGATAAACGTCCACAGTACTTCCGGTTGACGGAGTCAAAGTATAGTGTATGAAGAGGGTATGGAACGGCTGATGGTGTTCACCGCCTCAAATGCACATTCAGCTTTTATGCTTATATAACCTTGTAGGCCGCTTTACCTGCATAAATGGTAAGAGAACATGTCTACTCCAGTAAATAATGCAGCAAATCCACGTGGATTCTGAAGGGCACGTCCTATCTTAAAACAGATGCACGCGTTCCATGACCGCCTTAGAGGTTGAACAAACAAGGTCAAACAACAACGTTCAGCTTCGCATGAAAGGATGCGGACTACTCAGGGGTCTCGTTAAAATCTTGTCGATCAGATTTCCAGACACAGTAGAGAAGTTGAACCCTATGTTTGGACAGAACCAGACGTAGATATGAAGAATGTTGGTTACAAAGTACACAACTAGCATTTATTTGCACTTCAGGAAGGTAACATACGGGTTTTTTTGGAACAGATTGATAATGTACACATTAGACAACGGTAAGCTATTATGCCTATCCTATTGGTTTTGAGATCCAGCCAGGTTTATCGTACCTAACATGTTAGTGGAATTTTCAAATTGCTCATTTTCAAAAGTCTCGTGAGTTGCGGTTGTGTCTGCTTCCTATAAACAGCTGTATTCTACAGGCTCTTGTTTCCGAGTTTGAGTAGCCTGGTGCTGAGGATAAATTGAACCTTTACAAATCCTATTACAGTCAACCCGCATAGTAACTGCAGCTATTCTGTACCACCATCCGGATTTTTATCGGTGGGGCGTCAGTCTTTGGAAAACCAAAACGTCGAGTTAGCTGCATTAAAAGGCTGTCTTAACGTACAGTTATGCAATCAACCCCGTTGCATATATATATATATATATATATATATATATATATATAATATGGTTTTGATTCTAACCATCCCTCGGTTGCTTCCGCAGTCTAATTAACGTAAGATAAACAACAACTTGACCACACGCACCAATAATGACTCATTACCCATGGCTACAATGAAAATTGATTCGTTCCATCTTTCTGTCATTGAATCTTTGGCCTGCAATTCATCGCAATCTGAAAGAGTACCATTATTATTTGTCGCTATTCGTTTACCACAATTAGTTATCATCCTTGCCTATTAGTTACAATAATTGTTGTGGTCTGTCATGTTGGGTTCAGGCAGCTCACATACTTTGGTTCTACTGGCATGGGGTTCGATTCTGCTCGGATGCTGCCGATCCCCGTCTTCATATCTAGTGCATATGTTGTTTCATCAATGAAAATGTGAAAAATATGTTGAGTATTGGACTTGTCTGTAATTCCTGCTACGCATCTTTGGAGATCACTTCTTCGGAAACCCCAATAGCTGTTCAGGTAGAGGGGAAAACTGAGGTGGTCTAACAAAAAGGGTCACTGCCTGGCCTGCATACGGAGTAGCTGATGGACTTGGTCGTCTTGAAGGAAGGCCTATGTGTGATATGAAAAGAGTGTGGCACATTTTCATAGAGGAAACTACTCACGAGGTTGCTGAAAACTCTTTGACAGTCCACGACAGGGTTTCGTCTTTCCACTTAGGGCTCATCAGGTAGGCGCAGTCCCATCGTTTTCGTCAACCTTATGTTCTACTTGATCCCCAATTGGGCTGGTTTCGACAAATATACTTATTTGCATATCAATTTAGTTTTCACGAGAGACTCAACTAAATCTCTCGTTTATGACATTCTTCAACCGAGTGTGCTGCACAAAAGCCGCCTCATTTTTCAGTTGGTACGATATTCGAGACACTTCAGTACATTTTCATAAAGGAAACTACTCACAAGGTTGCTGTCAAAGAGTTCTCAGCAACCTTGTAAGTATTTTCCTTCATGAAAACTCTAGATAAAATGGGAAATTCTACTTCACACTTATGTGAACCTTTGAAAAATGCTCGAACAAAAAGTAAACTTCACTACCCCACGCGGCCTATGTCAAACACCCCTTACACAATAGTTTTTAAAAGCATGTGTGAACACCTTATCAGTTGCGAGAAAGTTTTCAGCAACCTTGTGAGTAGTTTCCTTTATGAAAATATACTGCGATATCTCTAATCTCGTGCCAACTGAAACAAGAGGTGGCCTGTGTGCAGCACATTCAGCTGAAGAATCTCCTAAACGATAGATTCAGTTGAGTCTTCCGTGAAAACCAGTTTCAGTTGCAAATGAGGTCAGTGTGGCGTACTCGATTTCATGTGAAGGTCTATCACGAATCATTCTTACCGGTTTTATTCGGTTGCTCATAGTGACTTTTAAGTTTTAAGCTAAATGCCTTGAAGCGAGTCTCTTCCAATAAGAGAGAGTTATGTAAATTATAGAATTCACTTTCGCATTTTTATAACAACCTTCTATAAAGAGTTCTCCAATGAAAATATTTAGAACAAATTGTCTCTTGGGAAGGATTATTTATCTACTCAAAACCAATGAGGTATTAGATTTCTCTCGAGATTAAGGATACGGATATCTTCTTACCTTATGAACTGAACTACCGTCAACAATTTATGCTTTCGGGTACCTTGTTTTCGGGCTCCCATTAATGGCTGGGGCCACCGCCCCCAAAATATCGGGACCTATTCCTTCACTCTAATTGCAAACTACATATCCCGGAATAAAGATTCTTGAGTCAACTCGTCGACTTCCCTGCCACTGTTATCCGCTTTACTGGCACACGGCACGAGCTATTTGAGAATCTTCTGAAGTTACTTTGGCACAGCCACTTTAATGCGACATAGGCTTCGCTGTCCTCAAACGCCATGCGTTGATGCACCCAACTAGTTGGTCCTCACCCTGCAGCTTGGAAATTAGGTCGTCCTAATTATGAGCGTTTTTCCAACGTTTCATACTATTCGGTACTGCAGACAGGAAGACCCTCCCTAACCAATGTTTACCGTACCGTGTTTTCCTCTCATCCCTTCAGACCTTTGCATTGCCACATACGCCACCAGAACTCCAACGCGGATTCATTTTCCTATCCTTCAGGGCGCCCTTTCAGAATCTTTTCCGCTTGCTCGTTATGGAGATAACTTTCAGGCCATTAGGCTGTTGAAGTTTACCAACAAATTCACTGTGTCCCTCAGATCCTTGTCTGTCACACATAAGAATCCCATTTGATGGACTTCTGATATGTCCTAAATAAATCAAGGTTCTTTTAGCCCTAGAAAACATGTAACCTTAAGGGTTTATTTATGCATTACCGGACAACCCATAGCGCGCCAGCGTGTTATATCCAGCAATACGATGAATCCATAGAGTTGTTGGTGCCGACCCTACAACTGTGAGTGGGTTGGTGCATCGTCCGTTTGGTCTACAGTGTGGTTTAACGTTCTATTGGCTGGATCCATTGAGCATGCTCGCCGTACCGATCGATTTTTTATATAAGCTGACCTGCAAAATAGATATTTGCCTATCTGAGCCTAGATACCTGCTGCGTGTTGCCCCTGGAAAAGATCTGAATACGGACGACACCGTTGCATTGACGTGATGAGCAACAGCAGCAGGTTTAATATGACCACAAATGAGGCAAAACGCTCGGTTGATTGCATGTTCATGCTTAGTCATAGACTTCCCCTATGAGAATTTATTCACACTGTTTGGACGGTTAACTCCTCAGCCTGTCTTTTACGCACCAGCCAATTAAACTCGCGCATGTGCATTGATTAGTCTTGCAGATCAATGTATTTCATCGATTATTTCGTTTCTTTCTCGGCTGATTGGGTCGAGTTGACCTCGTTCACATTGTCGTTTTGAAGTTCAACACTCCATTCGACTTAGTATGGTGGCGCCGGAGATGGTTGAACCCACAATAGCGACAGCAGCTGCGGTAGCAGTATCGAGAGCAATTTGCACAGAAACAGAATAGATTTATGATTAGAAGCGGACAGTTTTTACAATAGAGTCAAGTGGGGAAAAAGCAGTATGTTGCAGTATATTCACCAAAAATGTTAATCCCCCAAGTTCATTCATGACCAAATTGTATGACAACGAAAAAGCCAGTGAAACTATCAACTCAAGAGTGTGGGTGAAGAAAGGGCCATCAAAACTCACCGAAAATTGTGAGTTCCCGAAATGCAGTGAGAATACCCATCATCATTCTGCTCAGCGGAACTGCATGAGAACATTTTATTATTTAACGTGATGGGGTTAGGTACGAATAAATTTTGTCACCCTCAGGTGTTTCGTAAGACCCCTAAGGAACCAGGATGTTGGTAACCGAGTGAACTCTGCACGTATTTGTAAACCTTTAGCAAAGCTACCCGTAGAAAACAACTTACATTCTACGCCACACCCGCTTTATATGGGGTTTTAAATTCCTCAACTATATTTGTGGAGGACGTTAGTTTTAAATTAAAACTGCGCATACACTCGTACGAACCCCGTCAAATGAACGCGTGCGCATGAAAATAGATAATCCTTGTTGGTGATGGAGTTACGAATCCATTCATTGGTTGAGTATACCTGATCCTGTTTGGGTTGAGGTTACTCATTGCTCAAACTTGCATGCAGTAAAACCGGTCAAGAACAGAAAACTTCTTTCCTTCTACTTCACACACATATGTTCGAAAAACATACTGAAGGTTAAGAGAGTTTTGTAAGCCTTCAAAGTCGAGCAAGGCCAGCTATTAACTGGCTTGATTAACACCCTTAGAAGGTGCACACTTCTCAAGTCGTAAAACACTGATTCAGCAAATTAGGGGAGAGGCTAAACCGTCTATTTCTCTCAGCGGACTTCTCCATTTACTACGAGATTAAGCATTTCCTTGTTGTTACTTTTGAGGCAGTCATTTCATTGGCTTCTTCTTCCAAACGAACTGCAACCGAGCTCTACGTATAGGCTGCTGTTTATACCAAACAAACACTAGAATTTCTCATGCAGTTTGAGCTATCTCATGTCTTACATTACCATGGTTACTCCCCAAGACCGCAATCTGACTACTGTTTCCTTCAGGCTAAAGCACGTGTTTGTTCATCAAACGCGCTTATACATGGTTGCCGAGCGTTATTCATCATGGTTCACTGAATTCTGAACCTGTGTGAGAGTAACAGGACATATATCGAGTGGTTTTCCTAAAATTAAAAGTATGGGATACTTTAAGAGTTAGTTCGCTTTTTACGCCAGGATAAAACGTCATGGTGACTGAACTATTTTGTTCCTCTTCGCCAAGATAGGGCCACTAGCAGCCAGTTTTTCAAAGGGCATTTCAGTTCTTCTGTAACAACAGTTGTTGACAGAATATCAATAAAACGTAAGAAACAAGCATGCCTGCAGGACAAGCAACGTTTCTGCTAACCGCAGTGGAACATCCGGCCAAGCAAGCGGTGATATAAACTTCAAGATCATGTCGTAGAGTCACACAGATTACGACAAGAGTTAAATAACAGTCTGGAACACGAAACCATCTGATCTGACCTTGAATCCACCCGTCATTATTTATGTTTATACCACCTTAGTCTTGATATAACCCTGTAAATGTTGATGGATATCCA
>SJOL01006431.1:538833-557188 GCA_004794785.1 Opisthorchis felineus | reverse complement strand
CTCAGTTAGAAAGTGTATTGCTTTCAGTGAGGGACTCCGGGATTACATCCACTTGATAGGGTCCAAGAAAAACGAAACCTGTAGTAGACTGTCGACGACTTTTCAACAAAATTACGCGTAGTGTGTTATGCCAAGATGGTGGTTGATTACTTACACAAGACGTTCACCAAAAAACGTGCGCGCGATCATCATTGATATGTACATAAAACTTGTTTTAAACATCACAGAATGCTTCGAAGATATATTTGACCTAGCCTACTACTTCAGTGAAGCCTGATCGCAGTCTTTTCGTACCAGAGGACTTGCACATTTAAAGAAGAGGGAGTCACCATAGTACTGCATAACTAATGTGTGTTTCAAACTCTCATTCTAATCCAGGACATTATGCAATTTTGCGCCCTGCCATCTAGCTGAATTGTTCAATCTGAGATGGGGCTTGAAAACCACGATAATTGATCCTCCGGACGATGGCGCGAGCTGAATTCGGATGCTCAGCTCCGCTGCCGTGTTGCATTGATACAGCTTGAGTGCCCTAATCAGAGATGAATTTTGAATTCGTACTTTTCGAGGTCTTATGCTGCTGGGTTTCCTCTTTTTGAGCACTCATCCGTTGAAAACTGCGTAGACCTCGACTTACCACTGGTGCACTCCATCCGCATCGGTTCACTTCAGCAACGGCTCCAAACCCGCACGCAAGAGGGGGCAATAGAGCTGTCAATCAGTCTGATATCTAGCCGGATGATAAGGCATAGGTGAGAGACGTGGCAAGCAGGCTCACGGCAGCCGTTTGATGGCAAAATATGGTAGGCGTATTTGATATGTTTCGAGGCCCATCGTTTGGAAGCACAAGTTGTGTGATACTTTGGCAAGATCGAAGGTTTCCGAGGAAATAGTTAAACCGCTTTAATGAGTGGATCTAGTTTAATCTTTTCCCAGGAGACTACAACCCATTTTCACGTGTATTTCAACGACCTAGGTGCATATTTCCGACGAGTAGTCTATATGGTTTAGTGTCACATTCGGACATGTTACGTGGTTACCGCTACTAGATGGGGCTATTGTGCGTCATGGCTTGAATAGGTGGAGGGGTTACGTACTGCTGACTACTGCAGGTAATACAAAGATAAGCATATTTGTTGACTGAGTTCAGTTACTTTAGTCTACAAGGTTGTGTCCCACTTTCAGAGTCCAACCACTGGCATCGCCTTTTAAGTTGATCACAGCGCTAAACTTCGCTGTCTGAAGCCGAAGTCTTCTGTTCAGAGTAAGCTGCGTGGTTACGCTCCATTCACCTGAGGCCGTCAGTACTCAGTCAGAAACTCTCAGCAGCATCAGATTTTAGTTTCCAGATGACCTCAAATATCCGGATAGAACTGAGAATCCTGAAAAAAAAAACGAAAATCAGGTGCACATTTTGTGGACGAAGGAAAACGGCTCTATCTCCGGATTTACTATGTTCAGATCGGAAGGTGATCAGATGCAAGCTGGATTGATGTCCTCTAATGAAATGTCCTTTAATACAATCGATCCTTTCGGCAAATCGATAACAGAAAACACATCTCCCATAAGCACCGCGGTCTCGTGTAAGATTCGAGTCTTTCTGTGTTATTTTCACTACGACTATTGTCGCAGTATTACACAGGGACACGACTGACCTTGGGACAAGATGCTGACAATTCTACTCAACCCGTCAATTTGAACAGTGCTTCGACAAACGTTTTTGATATGTGGGGCTCAGCCGCAACTTACGTTAAAATTTCTGCCCTGTGAACCACATTCATCCTCAACATGTATATGATTGTGTATGATTGACGGAAACTCGGGGACTGCGCCTAACTGATGAGCCCCAAGAATGGCAAAACCGGTTGTGGGCTATCAAAGGGTTTTCAGCAACCTTGTGAGTAGTATTCTTCATGAAAATACTATGTTCTCCTCTGCTCATTTAAAGCAAAATTATGTAGACCAGTGTGATTAAACACGAATAATATAGGACAACTTGCTTTGTTGAGGTTTTCGCATAGTGCTGAGATGATTCTGAATCAGCTTACGACACAATGTGGCACCACTGAACGCCATCAGATAACGTGCGTCACTTCGATGTGGCACATCTCTATCAACTTGTTAGGAATAATATACTCCGTTATGGGGTTTTGCTCATATTTTCACGTAACCGTTCTGGACTGACAGCTATGCGCCCAGATGTGCTGTTTTGTTAATTACCGATTCATTGTCTTCACAACTTCGAGCCTGCTAAGAGCTCTTTGAAGACCTTCAGAAAGCTCAAAAGCACGTGGAAGGTGAGTCAGTTCGAAGTGTATGCGATAAATATGGCATGGAATGTGCTTGAGTTCCTATCCACCTGGCGGCGAAATTATCTTGCAACCTGGTATTCAAACCTGTGTAGTTTCATAACTAAAACAATGAAACTCAGGCAATATTTTTCCTATCCATGCATGGTTAATATGGTTACTCCATGGAGTAAATTCATGGCTTTCGAACAGATTGTATGACAGCATACGTAGACAAAAAGCGCGATGTCGTCATGATATAACCACACCCGAGAGTTATAAC
The DNA here is from genome assembly GCA_004794785.1 of Opisthorchis felineus. Lineage (NCBI taxonomy): Eukaryota > Metazoa > Platyhelminthes > Trematoda > Opisthorchiida > Opisthorchiidae > Opisthorchis > Opisthorchis felineus. The sequence goes on along the minus strand of SJOL01006431.1, from coordinate 554,617 downwards.
GCCGCTAATGGCGTCGACCAATCAGAGCTGAATCAGCGGCCTATGGTTGGCAACCCTTTTAATCCCTGAATATCTCCAGTGAGACGATCGGTTTGCTGCAACGTTTCGAGACAATGCGTTGTCTGTTGTATTCGTAGCAAACACAACATGACACGTGAACAATTTATATGCTAACTTTTACATGTTTAGTTCGTCCTAAGGTTTATATCAATAAAGAACCTATTCACGCATACAGTCCAAATTTCCTCTCACAAACGTTTTCTTTCATACACAATACTTTTATAGTAATTCGGAAACGCGTGTTTCGATCGCACACGAAGAGTGAAATTTTCGTCGAGTTGTAACCTGCAGATAGGATCGAAGATAACCGAGAAAGAGCGGGAACCTCTTGCAACCTTCGAGCATCTTTAGAAAAAACGCTCCACAACCTTTGTGGGGCTCACGCGTGATCGAACAATCAACATATCATTGACCATGTATCACCGCCACCACGCGCAATGGACAGATTTAGTTTGACACTAATTTTCTAATAATACTTGCCAGCAGAATTGTTGATGAAGACCATGAATCGAAATGTGCAACTTAAAGGTCACCAATTTCTTTAAACTAATAAATTTTGGTACTGGATCGCCATGTTCGGTTCGCCAAAAGCGCAAGACTCAATGCCAATTGGTCTACCTACCGTCGCAGCTCGAGGAAGTAACCTACCTTTGTTCCGTCCTGCTTCAGACCAATCTACGCGTGAGTTAATGCGTCCTGCCAGTGAGTCAATGCGCGACTCAGCCAATCAGCATAGCGGATTGGAGAGAGTGAGCGCTGCGCTCACTGCTCACATGCACGCCGGTAAAGCAAACAGAAATCAACCCACACCCCCGCCATCCGAATGTGGCTCTGCAAATAGACAACCAAACACAGAAACGTAGTGGTGCACACAATCGTCTGTTTGAGCAGCAACCCTCAAGTCAAGACGACAAAACAACCAACCTATAGGCATACCGGCCGCGAATTCCTTACCTGTCTATTGGTTTACTCACCCCCAAACCCAGTGCGTATTGGCCAGATCCAACAAAGCGGGGTAATCATGCGGTGTTTGCTTTCCAGGCGATATTGACCATCGCCTGGAGCTGAGAGTCTGATTCAACAAGCACGACAGCAGTGCAGCTACGTTAACATTTGTCAACTCTGTGTGTGTTGAACAGTGTAACAGGACACCTAGTATGTATTGAGTAAACTCTATGCTGACATTCTTCCAGCAGCTAATGTACACTCGTTCTATGTACATTGTCAAACCGACGACCTCCCCTCATGTTTACTTTTTATTGGCTCATCGAAGCGAATGCGCGTGACTCAATTCAGCTAAACTTCAAGGAGCTTCGCGCCTTCGTCGTCGTTGTTGGGACACTGTTTGCCGTTTTTTCTCTCTCTCTCACTGTTTGCTTACTGTGCCGCGGTGTGGCTAACCCAAGCCTGTTCAAACTATCTGCTTCACTTTATCATTATTTGTATTGCGTCTTGGCAAACTAACTGGTGATTGATTGACTGATTGATTGGTTGATTGATGCTCCTTGAGGCAATGGATCCCCTCGAGCAGTTGTGTTTACCAGCAGCAGAGTGGAAACAACATCAAGACGCTGCACTGCCCTTAAACAGAAATCAACCGCTGGGTGTTTCACATTCAACGTGCGACAATACGTTTTCTGACTATGCCCAACCTGCTTTACCCGACTACGGCTCGGAACGTCAATCTTCCTCTGACGATCGTCCGTCCGATCGCTGGTTTAAACGGTCCGATTCATCATCGTCTCAAGCGGAAACTGAGCCAGTCTGCGCCGAACAACACGAATCTCTTCCCAGAACTCTTCAGAATCCGGTGGGATCTTTTACATCACAGCCACCTACCTATTTCACCCATCCATGTCAGGCAACGGATCCAAGACCCTTAGCTTTCTTGAATTCTGGATCGGATCGTTCAACAGGGCAACTGTTCGGGACCAATGTGAGAGGGACATACAGCTTTCCTGGTCAAGCATCTCCTTGGTGCGGTCCATCCATGCCAGAATCCGATGTTTCTTCTTTACAACCATGGAATTCCATTAGCGTTAACACCTCACTTGGGTACGATGTATCAACAGCAGCGATCTATAATCACCAATCAGTGAGCGAGTCCAACTTTAACGGTACGAATTATCACCTGTCAAAACCAGGTATATGTCAACAGCTTTCAACAGTAGACTATCAAACTTGTAACATGAGCACTGGTTCCGGCCACTACAGGGGACACGACTTCAGTTGTCATTATCCTCCAGACCAGTCATTTAATAGTTCCACTGGTCCAACATCCACTAGCCCACAGTCCAGGCAGCTGGTGAACGTCTTGAAGGCTAATCAGTTTTCGGACTCTCACATCACCAGCTCTTTTAACCAAGGTGCACTTTTCCAATCCAGCCTCGAAGCGAAAACATTGTGCTTTCGTCCGAACCCCACTGATGTGAGTGGTCTTGATGCATCCGGACTGATCCAACATCATCCCACACCCAGTAGTTCTGAGTCGAACTCACATTCTACTGCTCCTATTTCACCTAGCCAAGACACTTCTGAGAACGGTCTTTCCTCTTTCGAAACGCTCTCTCTCCCAACCGGCAAATTTGAAGGACCGCCACAGATTTTCAACACATACAGTGGTAAGTATAACGCGCGATTTGGATATATTCCGTCAACAGAACTTCCGCCTGGGATTTCGCCTTCAGTCTCAAGTCCCCGTCACTTTTACGAACCGCAGCAAAGCACCGATGAGTCTGGTTTGGATATCTCTGAACAGTCTCAGAATGAGATCTACACTCACCAACACCACAACATTCAACAACAGCAACAGATCGGTCAGACTCAACACTCTCAACAGCAACAAGCATGCCACGCGAAACCACCATATTCCTACATCAGTCTCATCACCATGGCGATCCAAAACTCACCGGCCAGAATGTGTACACTTTCGGAAATCTATCAGTTTATTATTGATTTATTTCCCTACTATCGACAACACCAGCAGCGTTGGCAAAACTCGATACGTCATTCGTTATCATTTAACGACTGTTTCGTCAAAGTTTCTCGGAGTCCTGATAAACCGGGAAAAGGCTCGTATTGGACTCTGCATCCAGAATCTGGAAACATGTTTGAAAACGGTTGTTACTTACGACGCCAGAAACGATTCAAGGATCCCAAACGTGAGATACTGAGACGTAATCAACGTTCTTCAGGTGGCGGTGGTGGTCGTGTGCTAGACTCTCCATCAAAAAGAGGCAAACTTGACGGGGAAGTTGACGAGGATCACGCTATTGACGACGACGACGATGACGATGAAAACAACTCACTTTACGAAGATGCCTATTCACCAATGGTCAAACAAAAACTCTCGGTCAACTTTTCCATGGATGGCTGCAAACTGTCCCTGTCACACAATCCAACAACTTCCCAAGTGGATTACCTTCAAGCTGCAATGCGCTTGACTGCTGAAATGAGTGTGGAAAACTCCTCTATGACGTTGCAGCCAGTGTCGCGATTTCATCCACCTTTGATGCCCACATGTCAGGACACAGACGAAGCGAACTTCACTTATCCTTACTTTCAGGATCCGCTGTACGGATCTACAATTCATCCAGCTTCATGGCCGGAACGAGAGTGGCCTCCAAGATCCACCTGTCCTGCTGCGTCGTATCTCTCTTTATCATCAGTGACTGACATACGACAACACCACTCAATGAATTCTGTTTCGTCATCACACGTTTCCGAAAAGCCACCAAACAGTATGGACTCTACTTTCCCCTATATATCACCTTTGTACACAGAGACCCTGTTCTATTCTGGGTTGAAGTCAAATCATACATCCTATCCATGCAACCCATCAAACGGAAGGGGCCTCAGTTCCTTCGTACAGTATCCGTTACAGCATTCAACCGCTCAATTCCAGGTTCCTCCACTTGAAGAAAAGCCAAAAAAGCTTGGTTCAACAGTTCAACCAAACACCGATACAGCAGAACCATGCAGAAACGCGTGCTCAGACTCGGAGCCTATGCTCAGAGAACCCCAATCAGTTGTTCACCAGAAGTCTTCTAGTCCGTATCCTACAGGGACAAAATCAAATCCAAGGGTAACCAACATACGAGCGGAATTATCAGGGTTGGCAGTTAAACGTTCTCGAAAAGACGGAACTTCGGGACCGCTGGCAGTCAAACTCACGAAGCCATATGAATCCGAGGAGGAACAAACTGGAGCAGATAAAAAATTTCAAGTACCCTCATCGAACCTTCACCTTGCTCAACTAGTTCCAACCGCACCGACAGATTCGATCTGGACAAATAGTCTTTTGCTACCAGAAGATATCAAACAACACTTTTCAACCACCTCCCCCGACGCGAATGGTCAGTCAGATCTAACTGATGGTAGCTGCAGTCTTATAGAATCTGAAAAGGTGGACCCAGAAAGTCCAAATTTTTCCATTGATCGACTGATGCACCGACAGATTATCGATGAAGTAACTGATATATCACTGTCCGCTCATACCCCTTTCACCCCCAAAACAAACAACACTGTGCTCGTAACACACACGGGAGCCACGATGTTACAACCGTCTAGGTTGAAGCCAATCCCTACCGCAAATGGAATGTAGAAAGAATGTTGTCTACACACGGTAAGTCATTTTCCAATGCCATTTATAATAAATTTATTGGTTATCATAGTAATAATATTTTTAAAAACCTCCAAGACTCAGTTGCTGACTGTCTAAAACTTGTTAGAGCAATACGGGTACATTATGGTTCTTAAGGATTCTTTCAGACATCTTTTTTGTGGCGGTTTTTTTTATCTAGTACAGTCAATGAATCTGAGGGTTTTTCTCTTTAAAGTGGGATCCATAGTTCAGTCTAAATCTGTGGATGGTCTGAAGGAAGCCTACAAAGGGTTGGTAATTGATCAGGTGGCTGTTGATCTGTTCGCCGAGCTTGGCAATTGATTTGCACACGTTTCGTCACCATTCGAGGTGACATCTTCAGTGCGCTGAAGATGTCTCGGCGAACAGATCAACAGCCACCTGATCAATTACCAACTAACGCATCCGAGCTACCAATATTTCAACAAATTACCTACAAAGGGTTGCTACAAATGTGAGGTGTCGATAATGTTTCCGAAGTTTTACTGCTCAAGCACTAGAGAGTGTCAACGGGAGATTCTGAATTATATTTCCGATTTAGGAAACTTTGGAATGACTGTGTACTTTTATCTATACTGATACAGATTATTTATTGCGCGGACCACGTCAAAGATGCCGCTCTGTTTAGGTAGGGACAATATAGCCGCCGTAATCTGGAAAGCTTGTTTCCAAGTGGCACATAAATTCCATCTCTCGCCATGCTCTTATCCTTCCAAACCACTTGTTCGATTTTATGCTTGATATGCAACCTATCTGGCCATAATTCTTCATGATTGGAGTTCTGCTCAAGAGCCTCGGGTCCTCCAGACAGTTTTGGTCTATGATTCACACTTTAAAAGTCCAAGTCGATAGGGAAAAATCGGGAAGGTCAAGGTTATAATGGCCACTAGTAATGTAAGACGAAAAATGGCTGACTAGAATCATCTCACTGAAGAGATTTTCTTCAGCCTGCACACAGAAGAAGTCTCCTAACAAAGAGGTTTCAATTTTCTGAAGTTGTATTTACATAAATTTGGCACGGTGTTCCTTCAGTCTGGGGAAGAATTTCAGAGGTTGTCAAAAAGCTTCTACTTGGAAATGTGGATGGTCACAATGAACTGTGTGCCAACTCTGCACATCGGGATAATGAAATTTCAGTTGATCCCTCTATTCTAAGCGCTTTTGTGATTGATGGCGACTTGAATAGTGAGAACTAAGCACAGTGCCAACCAGCCACTCGTGGCCAAACGGCTAAGTGTTCAACCACTGACCGGAAGGTCGCGGGTTAGAAACTTCCTACTGGAGTTTCGTGAGATGCGCATGGTTAACAATTTTTTTCAATTGTTCGGTGGAATCCTATGCTTAGTACGAACGTCTAGGCATTCGACACACTGGTGAAAAGTAAATTGTGTTGTGCCTAGTCCTATTGTCAAAGTCATTCTAAGAGCAAGTAGTTGCTCTGCCGCCTAGCTAAACGCAAATGAGAGCCAATAATCCAAAAAAGTTATAGTGATAAAGTGTAAATAAAAATCCTGATAGCTCGACCAGTATCAGCCCATTCATTTCTGTTCCTTCAATCGGTAGTGTAATTGTTCCATATCTAAGAGAGAATGTTTCTTCGTATGTGCCATAGGCCAAATCACCCAGTCTATTCTTGAGAGTACACTGAAGTGACACTGTCGTCCGATGTAAGGGTATAGATGGGGTAAAAATGTTAACTTTTGACAGTGTTTTACTACTCTGAGCGAGCATACTTGTCTAGACAAACTAATTGGAGAAGAATATCAGTAACCAAGCCCTAAACAGTTGTCTAAAATTTGGTCGCTCGGGTACGATTCTCGGATGTTGATCAGTTCGCCCAGCTTGGCCCACAAAGCTTTCATTCTCCCGATTGGTGGCTAAACGTTTGAAGGTCGATTGCCACCCTCAGCAAAGAGATCAACAACCAGTCTCCCTGCTTCCTGTTTGGCAATATTTCACTCAAACATGAATAAGCCCCTGGAATGAAATGCACTCATTTGCAAACCAAGTTGGCGTTAATGAAAGACTCATTTGAATCTTTCGTTCACGATATTCTTCAGCTTTATGGGCCACTACACAAAGGCCGCCTCATGTTTCAGTTGGTACAAGATGTTGCAGAATAGCCTCTCGGCAGAACATATCATGTTGTTGAAAACTTATCGACACATACTAAGCGAGAGATTTTTCACAGGCTCACGCTAATATCAAGGTCATTTAAAAATGAGTATAGTTCACCAGGTATGCAAAATTTGGTGTACAAGTAGAACACAAGATTGATGAATTGAACCTGATGAAACCTAAACGGAGAGTGGGTCAGTAAGGATATTTCAGCGACTTATTGAGTAGTGTGTTCCCCCCAAAAAGCCCCTTGGAATGTTTTGAGGCACTGTCCTTTCTAAAAATGACCCACAGGAGTACGAGCGTAAATAAATGAGAGTGGCTGTTTGAAGATATGGACAAACACAAACGAAGCGAGTGGTCGACATTTCCATGGTTCTTGTGGGAAGATTAGTCAATGTCCCTAGTATATCCGGCCTGTTGTTTAACCGTGGTGGTGACAGAACAGTAGAGTAATGCGTCTACATCGTACAAGTCGCAGAACTGCTGCCTTTGCATCCCTGCTTAGAGGTGCCATCAGACTAGTTTACATAAACGTGTTTTGTTCACACGCAGCCGAACAGCAAAAACAGGGACTTGGGGCTGCGATGACCATTGCTAAGTGGATACCGAGGTAAATCAACTCGTGCTGTGTGTAGTTTTTTTCAGACAGGTCCCAAATAGCTTCCTTTAATGATTTCTAATAGCCTGCTTGACGACGAATCACACAGGATACCAGTTTTTCGCCACGGGAAGACGGAGAATGGACACCGAGACATTCCAGTGATGGGCCAGTATTCCTAACCTTACTGAATTTATGAAGTTATACACTCAGTGACACTCATCTTCTGACGAGAATGCTGACGAGAAAAGCAAATAAAACATGATTTGAAACTTGCGATAAAACTGCAGAATCCCTCTAAAGGATAGCCCGTTTTAGCAGCACTCTTTGGTTGGTGTTCTCTGCGCTATTTTCATAATGTGCAGAATTCTATGGGGGATATCCTCGTATAGAAGAGCGTCTGGGCGTAATACAATTGATCAGAATCTCCCCTACAATTACAACTCCATTCAGCAAAACGTAGTCGGTGGGTAGTCTTCCTCACTGGGTTTAAAGAGACCTACTCACTGTCACTTTGTTTCTGCCAGCTGAGCTATATATAAGACAGACAGACCGATAGACGGCAGTCAAATCGACCGAGTACCTACGAAAACGACTCCGGTAATCCCAATATTAGGTAGCCATATTCATCCTCTCAGAAGAGACTTCCGTACAGATAAGACTATTCTCGGCAGACGTTTTGAGTTTCATTGGCATGTAATGCCCTTTCAGAACAGTGAAAACCTCACAAAAAGCAGTGTTTGTTCCAATCCTTTTGAAACCATCACTCTAAATTGGGTTACTGATAAGGAATAAGTAGTAGAACGAACCTTGGGAGAATTATGCGACTGAAAAATGTTCATTTCGTAATAAAGAGCTGATATAAGCAGTGTCAAAATCGGATCCCGACCTATTTTAGACTTTCCATGGTTTTAAACCCTTTTTCTACACTACTTACATTACGCCAGATAAATGTTGATTGCTCTCTGTGCTAATCCGAGCAAATCGTCGCGTTGTGCAGTAGAAAAACATGCAACTCAGCAACATCGATAAATCCGGTCACTGGTTTACCGGCTCCAGTGAATTTTGAAGCCTCTTTTATCTATATTGATGGTGATTCCGCCGCAAATGGTCTGCAATACAACCAAGTTGAAGCAACGGCAGACTGATTCTTTCTACGCAGCCTCGCACCACCCTTCAGCTCAGCTCAGTCATGGTCCTGTAAGATGATGAACATTAGATTAACATGAAATTTAAACCGTAGGGAAAAGTGTGGCGCGCCTATGTTTTGTGAGGTTGAGTTTTTTTCCCGATCCTGGTGCTACACGAAGAACGTCCTTGAATATTCGTCCCGTTGCGTCGTCTTCACTCGTAATTTAGTTGGGTAGTAAAATGTTTTGATTTATAAAGGTGCACTTTTAGGGATATTCCTATGAATATAAGGATCAAAGATAGACAGCCATATCGTGGTGATGAGATGTGGTAATATTCAAAAGAGATTTCATCCTGCCAGTGAAGCCAATCTATGCTGAATAGCCGAGAATTGAAGCACTGCACAGCTGTTTCATCCTTGTTGGGATTAAACAGCGGTGCCCACCTCACGAAGCTCAGAGGGTTTCGAACCCGCGACCTTCCGGCCAGTGGCTGAACACTTAACCGCTTGGCCAAAGGCGGCTGATCGGCAGTGTGATTACCGCTCATTCAGTTTTAGAGTCTTCTTGGCATCCTGAGGGAAGTTTTCGGATCAACCCTGACTTATCCTAACTAATTTCTTGGTGCGCAGGTTAAATTCGTTCCCAAGAGTTCGTTTTCTTCACAGAGATGCATGTGGATATCTTCATAATAACATGTTTCGTAGACTTTATTGTGGGTCGCATCACATCTGTATGACTCAGTGTTTGCCCCATTACAACTTTACGGTAGCGTACACAGATTCCTTACTTCAAAGATAGTTTCCACAACACTCACGTGAGCATATTGACCGGTGTCATAGTGAGGGTGAAACTGTCGGTAAGTCTCAGTTAGGTTTTGTCAAATGAAACCACAGACAAGCATCTTCTATGGGTAGATACTGACGTCCCCGTCTGCATCCGAAACTTCATGCAAATGGATGAAAAGTAGTATACGTAGTATTGTTAGTAATATACTCTCCTTAATTTAGGTTATGAAAAGCAGGATGGACAGCAATGATGAGTCTTCACCGTATACAACTTGTTATCCCTTGGTTGCGGTATAGGGTGTTCCTTCAAGTGAGCGAACTTCCAATACAACTTTCCCCATCCCGACTAAAAGTGCCTTTACGACCTTGAATAAAAGTTCAAACAACACTACGTTCAAGTGGAACATAAGGTTGACGGAAACTCGGGGACTGCGCCTACCTGATGAGCCCCAAGAAGGGCGAAACCGGTCGTGGGCTGTCGAAGAGTTTTCAGCAACCTTGTGAGTAGTTTCCTTCATGAAAACACTACGTGACCTTCAGGTTCCGTTCTCACTTTAGTTTAGGTTGAGTGGCCCTTCTGCTGACCTGACACATTCTGGTTGGTCTACCCCAAAGCAGGAAAGCACTTATTAGAGCTGAATGTACCTGAATAAGCACGTGTGTACAGGAAAACTCTTCAACGTTTGAGTGATATGATTGGTTTGTCCAACGATATGGTAAATGCCGATCGATTGACCCGCCTCTTAGGACCGCCAGGTCATAAAACTCAAAGGACTCTCGAATCCTTCTGGTCAATCCCTAACTGGGTGCAGGTAATTGAATTCATATTCACTTCTGGTTTTTCATCACCGGTTTGTTCAGTGTACACCAAATTTAGAGATACTCTATGTACTCAGTGTCAAATTTGAAGAGTCGCATGTCTCAGCATAGTGGACATATGGTTTTAGTTAGCAACTCGTAGTACAGTACAGTTGGATTACTACTAGAACACCAAATTAAATTATCCAAAACTCATCGACTTACAAAAAGAACCAAGTCTCTGAAGATTAAAGTTCTTCACTAATACTAGAACAACCAGATGGTCCTCTATGATTTTCTTGACTTGACAAACTACTCACAGGGTTGCTGGAAACCTTTCAACAATCCAAGACCGGTTTCGCTTTTCTTAGACCCCAACAGGCAGGTGTAGTATCCGAGTTTCCGTCAATCTTATGTTATGCAATGAATACCAGATTTTACGCAACTGGCGAATGACTTTGCTGTTAACGAGAGACTCATCTAAATGTCATCGTCCAGTAGGATGTCAAGCCCCTCCTTGGAACTTTCTTTGGAACTTCTTGGAACTTACTTTCATTGTGGTTCTGATTGTACTTTATCTGATTACTCCTTCTACCTCTCCTCCAAATTTCTTTCCATTTGGCGGAATGGCAATGGCGGACATAATTCTGAATCCAGTTGTCCTCAGCATTAGATATGAACTAGGAGCAATATATGATTGTTCTGGATGACGGATTTATTCACGAACAAATTACGGTCACACTCTATAAGTTATAAATCCACACACTGCCGTGCAAATGTAATGTCGGTGGCAAGGAGCATTCCTGAGAGGTGAATACTTCATTCGTATGGCATTCGGGGATGTCCACACAGCCAAACCGACAGTGTACACTTCACTCGCGTACACGTCCACAGCTGACGTGTTTGCAAAATCGACACAGTGCGATCGGCCAAAACATATGAAGATCCTTCTGGCTCAACTTCAAATAAGGTTGACGGAGACTTTCGGAATCCGCCTACCTGCTGGGCCCCAAGAAGGACTGTCCAAAAGCTTTCAGCAACCCTACAAGTAGTATGTTATGTCAAGTTAAATGCGCCCTTTTCATTTTGGAGTGACAACAGTTGACTGCGGTTCTACCGAGTGTAACAACGAAATTTGTGTTGTGGTTTGACTTATGTAGCATCTAGAAAGAATAACTTTTTAATCAGAATGCAATGTTAGACTATGCTGAGTAACTACTCGTTTCACAGGAACCTTAAATGAACAGGGATGCCTCAGATAAATGGTAAAAAGTGACATGGACCGTCATGCTTCTACGTCAGGCTGCTCGGTGCAGCGCAGTTGTTTCGGTTGCTCTGGTGTTAAAATCCACTGATCAGTTGACCTGTGATAACTCAATCCGTAAAATTGGGCGCAGCAACCGGGCAGTAAAAAAGAACGCAAACCTTTAACTAGGCTACCCAGAACGTAACAGTCTCCTCTCTGTCCACTTGATACCGCACTAGTCCGTCGCCGACATGCAAATCTTACAACTAACAAAGAATGGAATGCGCGTTTCCAGCGTACGTGAACCTACCTGACTGAGAAGTCCTTACAGGCGGGTCAGTCGGTCAATGCGAGCCGTTGTTCTTGGCTTTTGGCAAGCCACTCACCTGTATGGACGTGACAGTTCAGGTTTGTCCAGCTAGGACTGTTGGAGCAGAGATAACACTCTCCGTCGAATACCCAAGATCTGACCCTTGGCTTTTCCACTTCTGATCACCTCTAGCAAGAGCGAAGCTAGAGACCAATGTTTGATGTGGACCAGCAAGAAAAACTGCACCAGACGAGGAGGAGGGCTGTTCAAACGAGGGTTGTGTGACTGAACACTTTTCAGCACCCTTCGGCTCATTGAATCCACGCTGTTACATGTTTCAGTCATGTTCATTCCAGGTGAGCTAATGGCACTTTTTCTGCGCTGCTGTGTAGAAGTGTTGCCAGGCGAACCAGCTTCAGGTCTTGTGGATGCAGCATAGTAACTCGTGCCCCTCTAAATGTATGGGTGAAAGATCATGAGAGTAGAATGTGAGTGGCTGTTGACTATGCCGGCGATGCCTAATTTTGTGGCCAATCTTGCGTCCACCAAGTTTCTGTTTCGATCGAAGCACTTCGCCTGACTCTGAATTCACGAATTCACGAATATCACGATCAACCCTTATCCGCCGTCAATGAAATTCTGCTTGGACTATTTTTACCTGAAAGGAGATTAAAGCTTGTGTGACTGAAATCTGCATTGGCTTGGTTTATACAGTACAACGACAACAAACTTTAGCTGACTTGACAGGATTCGAAAGCAATCCCGATATACTCTGCAAAGATGGCTGGATGCCATTTTTTAAGTTTCTATGGAGACATTTTGAGGTTTCTTTTAAAGTATTTCGCCACTTTTATCGAGACAACTTGCAAAACTGTTGGGATATTCTAACAGCCAAAATGCATTGAACTCAAGTTTGGTACTCCTCTCCTGGTAACGTCCAACTAACCGGTTATTAGCTCATCGCGCAATCCATCTCGGTCGGAATGCTCCAGCATGGAACAACCGCTGAGTAAAGCTCATATGACCGATTTTCAGTGGGCTGTTGTCTACAAAAGCGGGGTAGAAACCATTCACAACATGTATTTACAACTACCTAGTATGCTGTACACAGTGTGCAGGCTGTTTCGGAGTCGCAACCCCATACGTTCACAACAGTTTGGATGCTTCAAGGTCAACTTAGAATGGAATTCATCTAACTGTTCTTCCCTCTTCACATTTTGACATGTAACGACAAAAGAGTACATTTTCGGATGAATTTTCCAAATGCCTGTTTTTCTGATTAGCGATTAAGTCATTTTGGGTGAGGCGGTGGGCAACATAAGGAAACCTATGTAAAGAATATAAGTTGGCAATTTACAGTTCTGTCAGCTGCTCGCTATGAATGCCTTCACCATATGTTGGCAGATTCATCGACTAAAATACATTGGAGAACCAGAAGATGAATTGTAGGTAGAAGTGGTTTTGTAATCAGTGGGTGGTTTCAAGCGAGGGTGGAAATTCCGCAAGCTCATCGATTCATGATAGTGTCCCCGAACGCGACAGAAGATAGTGTGTGAGCAGGAGCCACATGAGTTGCCTCATGAGTCTATGTGAGTTGCCCGCAAGGGTCAGGCTTGGTCAGTGAGGCAAGGACTTACTGGTCTACAACCGCTTCTTTGCCGGTCTGTCTAGTTAAAGCTTGTATGTTGTTTGTTGCTGGGCTTCTGTTGAACGAGGGTCTGCTGTTGGACCCTTGCTCCAACATGATACTCAGGTGTGTTTATTGCACTGTTTTTTTTTGTGGGGGGGGGGTGTACACTTCGCGATATTCTCCAGGAACATAGAGCCTCTCGTAATGTTCCCACTCCTCCCCCTTCTTTTGACATCTCACTATGGCCCCCTCCCTCAATGACCGTACGGCATTCAAACACCACTTTTCACTGCTGCTGATGTACTGGTGCGAATGACGATGATGATAACGATGACTCGACCCGCGTTAGTCTGGTCTCACGAGTTACTTTTAATCACGGCCTCTGTGGCTACCAAAGTGAAACTGACAGGCGACCTTACTGGACCAGATTAGTGGGACAACCTCGTGATGCTGCTCAACTCACAATTGTATAGCGAACGGACAGGCTGTAAAGCCTGTTCTGCCCATGGGCTTAAAGGCCACATTTACTGACCCCCAAGAGATGTTTTACGAAAGGTATTTAGGGGCCTTGGTTATTTCGTTGAAATGCGTCATCTCTAACATAGTCCTTCAAAAGCCTCAATTTCCAAGGTGGCTTTTACTGACCAGTTGTCCGCTGAAATCTGCGTGCTCCTGGACTAGTCTTAACAGGCACTGAAGCCGCTTGTGTCGATTTCCGTGCCTTCCGCCTCCCAGTACCTCATCAGATCAGTTTTCTGTTGGTGTCCCAACTTATCACAAGGCCAAAATCTAAGAACAAGCGAGTGACCAGTGCATTCAAATAGGATCAATAATCTTGGCAGTAGTATATAGCAAAGGCATACCAAGTGTTGTGGGACGAAAAAGTGCGATTATTAGTCGTTCTGGAGTGCGCAGATTTTTTAAAAATCATCGACCATCCCTCTCAGGAGAGAACTAATAACCAAAGCCTCCGCTGCTCCGAAACACCTATTGTCCAGATACATTCTAAATGTGCTCACCTTACATCGGCCTGTCTTCATAGTGACAATCTTCCCACAGTAAAGTTTGATATTACTAACAAATCCAAGTGAGTATGCAGAATGCTTTTTTACTTTTTTGAACGAATGATTTCGACTGGATTACAGTCGGATTCTCGGATCGATCAAGTGAAGAAGTGATACAATTTGGCCTTAAGAATTTTAGGAACCGCAGAAATCACTCATCACTGGTCACTGGTTTTGTTCGCTGGGGTAAGCAAACCAAACTACAGGGCATCCTGAGTGTGTGGTCGATTTCCTAAGTGTCTGTTTGTAGGCCCAGCCATCATGTTCATCTGTTTTATCCTTATCTATAATTATCAACCATGAGCGACTCATGAATATCGGGGACGATGGACACTTGGAACAACGTGGCTCAGCTACGTTTGGCCGGCTAGCACAGGTTTGATTTGCACTTAGTCAAGGTCACTTGTTACTCATCATCCTATCACCAAACTCAACGTCACGCGATCAGGCAAGGTATGATTGATTACCATTGCCGACTGTTCATATACTTTCTCGTTCTTCCTTTTCTCTCCCAAAAGCAGTCTTCTGTTTGGAATTTTTTCGTATACTACGAGCAATATTGTACGGCTCATTCATATTCAATATACCTCCGTCCTGAATGAATTCCAATTAATGTATCAAGCCTTTAAGCAGACTTAGACGGACAACCGTGAACCCTGATTCAACTTCCCGAAATCGATTACTTAGCGAGCCATATTTCGAGTCGAGTACATGCATTGACTTTAAGGGTCTGTTATTCTGATCGCACTGATTGGTTAGAAGGACCTAACGCATGGATGAACAGCACTTCGAGCGTGAGCCAATGAACAACGCACTAGATCTGTGTCCGACGCCTTGTCAATCTGAATGTTTTGTGCATGCGCAGCAGGTTTGCTGCAGCGTTGTCAAATTTGCCACTTGAATGCCAAATACCCAGAAAAACTCAAACCGGCCTTCGGCAAAGCTCAGATAAACAAAGCATCTTTCCTTATCGGTGTATTATCCGGCCACCGAAGTCACCAGCTGCCGGGTTAACACGGATAAACGGCTAGCCCCGTGAACACCGACCATAGGCTCTCAGAGCCGAGCTTTCAGAACTGGTCAACATCCCGCAAATCTCTGATGATTAAGCAGTAAGTTTGTCGTGTGTTCCCAACGTATACATCGGAAACATCTCGCAGACGCTAGCCAGCTAACACGTTCAATTAGGGTAGGTAAGAAGGTAACACATCAGTGAGGTTAATGGACAATCGCAGAAAAGACCATCTGTTTGTGAGCACATGCAGGCAAAGAATAGCTCTTTCCGCGTGTCTGGGAACGATGGGGGAGGGGGTATAACTTTGGTCCTATGGTTACAAAGCCACCAGTAAGATGGTCTAATACTCTTCGACGAATCCTTGAAAGACATGAAAAGATAT
>SJOL01006431.1:511396-522824 GCA_004794785.1 Opisthorchis felineus | reverse complement strand
TGTTCGAATCATGAGCGTGGACTTGCTTCACATCCATTGCCTGTGAAAAGTTTGGTCCTTTGGATTAATAATGATCATTCAGCCGTAACATTCTGTGGATGCCTAGATACCATACAACGTACGGGGGCTGAAATACCATCAGGCTGCCCAAGCCTACACAGGAGCAGCCGAGATATTGAGGTTGGTTTCGAACCACGGACCTTCCGGTCAGTAAGCCCGCGCCTTAAGCACGCAGCTACCTCGGGCTCGTCCTTTGGATTACTGTCTGGCAAATAAATGTAGACATACTGAATCGCTCTGGATGGACGATAGGCTTTTGAAGATTGCGGATTTATCACCATAATCCATCTATGAGACTCACCGACGTCCCACTAACTGTTAAGCTTTGTAACTGTCCCCAATACCTTGTGATGAGCTGCGAGGGACATGGCAGAGGTCCGTCTGTACAGCGACCCGGAAAACACTTGCAGTGATGCACTTAGAACCAGAACAGATTAAATGCCTTTTGGGAGTACCAATAACTAGTGCACCGTACTCCCACTATACTGGTGTTCGTTAAAACGACGTCCAAACCCAGCGGCGCCGACAAGCGTCTGCAAAATTTTCCTGTGCAGTCCTCGTTATATCGCCTTTCCTTGGCTATCTGACACCTGGCACCTAAATTATCATCGATGAGCTCAACAGATTCAGTGCTTCAGCCCTTTTTTCAGCCGGACAGGCAGGCAGGATGTCTGCCACACAAAAACTTTGATCAATTATCCAACAAACCAGCAAAGTCAACGGATGTGTAGCTGCTCCAGCGAAACGTGTGTCTCCTTGCATTCAACATTTGTCGAACTTACTAGAACGAGCAGACATGTTTCAAGTCATCAGACAGCAGTCTCACTTCTAACACAACTATCGGATGCCTTACCTCAACCAATTCCTAGTACCATATTCAACGTCTTCAAGTACTGATAGGGAATTTTATTCACCCTAAAGTTACTTAAGTTGACCCAATGACATCAGTTTACAGAAAGTAACTATGGAGGATTCTGTGAAATTGTGTGGGGCTAGAGTAGTCTAAGAACCACCTTTGGTTTGAGAGATAGGTCAGTGGTCGAGGCCTGAACTTACTAACCGGAAGGTCAGTGGTTCTAGCTCAACCATGGCACCTCGACTGCTTTTGTGCAGGCCTGGGCGACTTGGCAATATCCCAGCCCTCGTGCTTCTTCGGGAAGGGTGGCAGTTAGGCTCAAAAAGGGTCTTACAGCTGAATGGTTTATTTATTCATTTATTCATTTGTTACTTTGATTGCTGTAAAGTATATCGCAACTCACTTGACAGACTAAAACGATGAGGCTCATTATCGCCCCAGTGACTCACGAAGAGTTGGACGACTTTAACACGACGATGAAGAAAGTTAGGCTTATCGGCTGGGTTGATTATTCTCAAAATACCTCATCATCTGGAACATGCGTGCCAGATCACAGTACGGGCTACTTTGTCTTGCGGCTGAGACGTGGCCACTGCTGGCAGCTGAATCGAGACGCTTCCTGGTCTCCGGCAACCACTCTCTCAGGACCATGGCCTGTGTAAGCTGGTGTCGAAGAACCCGCAACGAGACAGTCAGAGTGTTCGGTTGTATAACGCGGACTTCAATCGAAGAATGTCTGCAGTGCCAAAAGCTGTGGTGCAATGCGCATGCCGAACCATCGTTTGCCAAGAAGCGCGCTATTTTCCGTGCCAGATTTAGATTGGCGCATGCAGAGAGGTGGTCAACCTTTAATGTGACGGACGGAAATGAAATCGATGACGAAAAGTCGGTACTGTGGGTGCAACCGTTCTTCCAGGATGAAAACGCGTGATCCCTATTGTACAGAAGTGAGGATGCTGCAAGATATGGCTACTAACTAACGTCAGTGGCTTTCTTGTTGTCAGTTCCTAACCAGATTGTCTGAATGAGTGTCTGGAGGCGTAAGCACCTCAGAATGACTGTGGTAAGCTAGCAATAAATCCCTTCCCCGTCCACTCTTATTCTCTTCTTCACAATAAGGCTTTGGAATAAATCATGGTTGTGCGGAGCTGAAGCATCAGTGTTGAACATTGATGCTATATAAAAATTTCTTTCTCTTTGAAATATATCCTTTGGAGAAAACACGGAATTCTCGGTTAATCAGCCCACCTGGAAAAATCTATACCATCCACGGCAAGTGCATCTACCTTCATTTTCCAGTTTGCGCGAATCCAACTATCTTGTTTCACTAGTTTCCCCTAAACTTTCACAGCACACTAGAAGAAACCTGAATGTTTTATGGAAGAAGGTTGACCGGGTGGAATACATTGCCTTATAAAAACTCGTCCAAATGCAATCAAACAAAAAACTTAGCCTTATGAAATCTGTGCATTATAGTGGAGCAACAGAGTCCAGATGGGCCTAAAGTGCACGCAGATAACACTAAGAACTGAGATATGGAGCAATTGAAACAATGAAACCAACAGCAGCTGTGGATAGATATCCAAATTCGCCTTAGTGAATAGGTACTAACTGAGACTCTTGAATAATGGTGACGCATTCAAATACTGCCAGAATCGATTAACCTGCCCTGGCGCATGTCTGAAACTAGGTCGCGCTAGCTACCCAGCGAACAACTTCTTACTTCTTTCTATTGGTAAAATTCTTTAGGTACCTCAAATCTCGTACGAAGGATTATCAGTTTGAGATGTTTGTCAGTCCAGCACGAGGAAATCTTGAGAATGTTGAACCGTCTGGATCCTCGTTACAATCGACTCTTGTTTGGAAGTCAAATACTAACTAACTTCTGAACTATAGACTATCCCTCAGCGCGAGCTTTATGGTGAGTAGGTTTGTGTGCGGAGCAAGGCTGGGAGGCTGTGTGCTAGAGGCTACCGTGGATGTCGCTGAAGTATGGTTGGTGCTAGAGAAGCGAACAGAAGTGAGGAATGACACTGTACAAGGATCGCCCATTGAAAGCTGAACTGCGGTTCCACATGACCTCACGCAGTTAATCGTTAAGTTTATAGACACAAAATAGTCGGTTTCTATTCACCGGGCACTTAGTTCAGCATCAATGGATTACTTCTTTCTAAGAAGCTGTTTATTGAACATGCGATTTCAGGAGATCAATATTTTTTAATCCGTTAGCTGGATTGACTATTGGCCCATCAAATTACGCAGTACCGACTGCAGATTTGGCGTATCGTGTCGAGGCTGAAACCAGGGTTGCCAATGCATCGGTAGATTTTATTGGCCACAAAGACGTCCAACGGCATCCTCGGATTCAGCCGTTTGTGAACATAACACTAGTTGCCAACACTGTCAATCTTCATATCTCTTTTAATTGTAAATTTATAAGTCACGCTTTGAATTGGAGCTGTTTTTCAGTGATGAATCTATTAACAATGGCTTCTAAACCAAACTCTGACAATACTTTACAACCGATAATACAAAGTACTAATTTTTTCAACTTTTGACCAAAGTTCCATATCGCTTTCCTCTTCCCTACTCTACAGATACTCAATTTTCATGCTCAGAAGCAATGAAGTGAACATTTTGAAATGAGGCGGAATTCTCTCAAAAAGGTACCAGAGCTCGTTTTCGCGCATGTCACATCCCGCTCCAAAATGAAGAGTTCATCTCTCTCTCCCGAATTTATTCCTCCACATTCCCCATGAGTTCGTTTATCTATATTTTTTTCCATATACCTAAAATTGCACCCTTCTCCGATCCGCTAATTATGCTATTCAGTCGATTCAGGGATTCGTGAATCTCTGATTTAAACGAATGTGTTACTCATAGTTACGGAAATAGTAGTTTAATTCCACAAGCAGTATCCTTTGTACAGTTTACTTGAAATGAAAGATGGTATTGTACCGAATCCGGATGCCACACCTTCTATCATGAACATGATTCAGAGTTGTTACGTGTCTGTTTTTCCTCCCTTTGTAAGTTGGATGACTCGCTGGCAAAAAAATCTCAAAAGAGCGTTCGAAAATATCGACCGCGTTTGTTAGCCGCACGTGACGTCAAACTTAGGCAGCATTGTAGGCGGCATCTACCGGTCGAAGATTCTACAATTACAAACAACAGGTAGCATCGCATCTCTGGGAAGACTGTGTTGTGCAAATTCTCATAAAATGACCTTTCTCTGTGACAAAAATTTTGGGATTTTTATAACGAACACAAGTTTCCTGAACCGGCGTAAAAGGACTCAAACTACTAGTAGTATAAACAGTCTTTTGAAGAGAACGCTTGGTTCAAGAATGCAGGTGAACTTAAAAACCATGAGTTCGGGTTCCCCCTTGGTTACAACACACTTTCCTTCTAAATTTGTCAAAATTTTGACTAGATCTGGCTTCATTTTTTATTTAGGATGTGGACCGATCAAACTACAACGGAGATGCATGAGCGATGTGTCATTTATGAACTAAAGTCTGCGGTTAGTACACGTTGATAACATACTACTAACTAAGGTTGGCATGGATGCCTTTTAAAGAGGAAAGCACTTTGTTACAGAGCAGAGTGACTTTAGTAGGTCAGTATGCACATAAGGACGAAAGTGGCAGAAGTGGTGTGCCAAATACTGAGATTATGATTTTAGTGTTGCTGAGAAAGGCCCGTGTGAGCTACATTCACCCTCTTAGAAGGTGCGGCAGACAGGCACTCAGATGTATCGATTTTATCCCACTAACTTTGAATCCCTTCTTGCGCTTTCAGCAGGAACGATCGGACTTTAAGTTTCAGACGAATTTACTTCTCTCTAATAACTGTTTCAGCTCGCTTGACGAACATCATAACCATTAGCGAAATGCTCATGAGAGACTCAAAGCTCACTTTGTGAAAGCTCGCGTGAGATTTTGTGGCATGCCAAATCGTCCCAACTGCGACGGAGCGAAAACATTTTTCACAAATGGTTACAAAATAAAAAATCGATTTCTAAACTGTTCAGTTCAGTGTTTAAAAATGTTAAAACCACTAAAACTTGGACACGTGACGCAGCTTGGTTGTGGTCATTGGAGTGACTAGCTAGCGCTGATCGATCGGGTGATGCTGGAACAAGTCACGTGTTTGTTATTTCGCCAGGATGTTATGTTTGACTTGCTCATGCTACGCAAAGGCAAGGGGCTTGTTCAAACGTTCTTTAGTCTTAATTTCAATTAGGGAAATCGACAAATTTGTATTACGCTCGAACAAATGGAGTCCTGTAAATTGAGTGGGAATGGACGTACACAGTGACTGAAAACTAGAAATGTTTCTTTAAAAAGTAGATCCGTTAACTGTTATCCAGAATTTGATGGTGACAATGCAAAAAACTGCAGAATTCCGTCAAACTAAGTGATTAAGACAAAGTGACCGATCGATGTCAGTGAACGAAAAAAACTAGAAGCAATGTAAAATCTTAACTCTCTCACTTACATATCGTCTAGTTGATCGGATATCTCGAAGTACAGCAACAAACGAAGACCTTTTGTTTCCGCATTATCCAAGTTCATCACTACAAAGTATATTTAGTCAAGGAGAGAGCTGCTAGGAAAGTTTTTTGAGCAAGATAATTCAGAAAATGAGATCCGTTGCGGTCAGTTTTGAACCACAGATTTACAGTTAAGAAGAGTTGGAGTAAACTCAAAACTTGGACTTGAAACCCAGTTGTATGGTTAGATGATGAACCATACTTGTACCGTATTTATGTCATCCTGTGGTGGTCACGTGTGAAAGCAATTGTATTAAGCTGTTGCGAGGTGATTCACAGGTATCATCTGGGCCTCAGCCTGCACAGCAAAACCAATCAGTGGGAGCTGTTGCGGTCGAATGAAAAAAAAACAGAAGTGCCAGTATGATTGTCCACCTGACTGTTCAACCTTGGGCCTGTTGCTCAGATCCAGACATGATGTGGATAAAAAACGGAAAAGATCAAGATTGGAGATTCGACCCTGAAAAGAGTAGTAAGGTTATTCTGAGTGAAAATTCAACCGAATGACCTTCTGATGATTACTGTCCTTACAGTTTAGAGCGTTTGTGATATGTTGGATAATGAGAAAAACGGCGATTTTCCAAAATTCAGGTTCGGTTGAATTTTGCTGCCCTTGTATTAAGGGTGGCTGATAATCACCACAAATTCAAGGTCCCTACATTTGGTTCGGAGTAGTACTGAACACGTTCCACACTTTGTATTGTCGGGCTATTGTTCAAACGCCTGATTTTGACCTTCCGTGTGTATTGGTTTTCATTTTCACAATATTTAAAGATGCTCGCAGGGAGCATTCACACCCAGCCGTCTGAACTCACCCACTGCATGGAAGATGACCTTGAAATCTAACTGTCCAACCAGACATTTATTTCAACTACTGCACTGCTCTGAAAAACCAAGTTTCAACAGCATACTACGCGTTGGATGAATGCAGTTAAATTGCACCACGGATGCATCCATGCGCTGTTAGACTAAAGGTCTCTAAACAGACTATTGTTCACAAGTCAGCATGATATGACATCCGTTCTCCGAAAGAAGATGTGGGCATGAGTTTCTGTTCAGTTCTGCCAACTGTTAAAAGAAACATCTTGTCACTAACTTCAGCTTCTCTGAATATCTGGAGTGAGTATTCATCTTTAAAATGCACATTTCGATAATCTATTCGTCCCCTTGGAAGTAGATTTTTAACGGTTAAACACCTATTTGAAGAGTAGCTTCCTCACGTTTTTATTTTCATCGTTTGAGTAGATGTAGGACGCCTGAAGTGGCGTTGCCATCAATTCAAGAACGGCAGCATGAATGTCATAACGAAACATTCAACACACCGCACGGATCGATACAAAACACTTGAAACAGGCGATATTAAGCGGTGGTTGAGTTCAGCCTGTCATTTTTGCATAAATTATCGTTAAGTACCTCGTGAAGCATTCCTACCATCTTCACAAATTCGTTTTTAGAATGACTTCAATACATTTCTCCGCTTGAAATATCAAGAAATCGGGCATTGGCGATGATAGGAAACACTTCTAGTGTTTTGAAGGACTCGGCAATGGTTAAGATTAGTCCCAGAAGCGGTTCGAAATTGATTTTGGTCGGATATTCAGCTAAGTAGACCAAAGGGTTCTCTCCCACTGGGTTTTTTCGTAGTCACTGCAATGTTGAGACGAGTCTGTCGCTCAGCTCATAGTGTTTACAACCTATTCTGACGTATCGGAGGCCGTGGTATTCCACTGCATCTGTTGATGTAACATTTATCCTTGTGACATTTCAAAAGGAGGAATCTTTCTCCTAATTTGAAGAATATCTCAACTGAATCTTCATTAGTAGGCGGGATATTCCCCCTGAAAGTTCTGGAACCGGTGGTGATCGGAAGGACTGAGCAAGACTTCAGAAATCAAACTTGCTCCTTTGTCACATGTTGTTTTCTAGAGTCCTTTCTAGAGATTCTAGAGTCCCTTCGTCCAGACCTTCTAAAGTACGCAAGAAAGACCTTATGCAGGTCGTGGGACTCGTAGAATTCACGCTCACCCAACTCTCGCTTGAACAGTCGTCCTCCTGTCCATGCGCCATCATTCTGGTGAGTCCACACCAAAGAGGGGAAGCAACGGACTCGAGCTTCACTCTTATTGGAGCTCATTAGCAGTGCATATCCTTGGCCGTGTCGGGGTTTGAACTCCGGACACCTGACATGCGAGGCGACTGTGCTGCCACCACTCCACCAGCGCACACAGGATGCATCGGAATTTTCACGTCTGAACGGGCGAACGTGTTCACACTTGAGCGGTGATTGGTTGGGTCGACAACTCGAACGACGATCCAGTAACTGTCCTGGTTGTATCGATCGATTACATGGTGTTGCGAGCAGACACGAACATGGGTCAGCTCCATTTAAACGTAAGCCATATAAAGCGAGCACAATTACTCACCCTTACCACATATTTAACGGATGTAACAATGAGCATGTATGGATTGCTTTGATGACAACCAGTCAATGTTCACACGAATTCCAGTGCATTCTGTTCGTTACACATACTAGTCCCAGACTGGATTAGTAGAGTTGATTTCAGTCTCAGAGCAAAATAAGCTCGTTGGTCATGGATGCTTCGCGGCTTCCACAGTTCAACACTCAGCTCATCTGCCAACGTTCCTTAGTTGGGGTGCTTTGAAGTGGGCGGAAGGTGCACGATTCCACCGGTTTCGGCGTTGGTTTACAGAGATAAATCAGCCTCTCCAAGCCCTGGGTGACTACGGTTTCCCGAGTTTACTTCAGAAAA
This sequence comes from Opisthorchis felineus, assembly GCA_004794785.1. Lineage (NCBI taxonomy): Eukaryota > Metazoa > Platyhelminthes > Trematoda > Opisthorchiida > Opisthorchiidae > Opisthorchis > Opisthorchis felineus. Next base: position 514,582 of record SJOL01006431.1, on the reverse strand, counting down.
GTGAAAACTTCGGATATGCAAACTATCAGTGATGAAATCATTATTGTTAGCAGCATACATGATATTTCCGTCTTTTTCAATGCAGTGATTACCAATACAGCCATCATCTTTTTCACCATTGGTAGCATCACCATAATCAAAGTTGCCAACAGTATCATCATCATCACCATCTTCATCATCATCAGCATCACCATCGTCATCGTCATCGTCATCATCATCATCATTGTAGCATACGTGACGTATTCAGGAAAGCACATTTGAGCGACGCCCGAAATTGTGAAGTCTTGAGATTGATCAGTAACACACGGTGTTACATGCACAAAAATACGTATATGAAAGGAACATAAACCTCGAATTATGGGGATTTTCGTCTGACTTGTTGCGCAAGCTGGTGCAAGTGCAAGGAAAGCCTTGAAGGATTATAAAATGGCTAAAGAATCAGCATGCCTGACAAATCGATTTCAATCAGCGACAAACGTGAGCGCACAAGCAGCCCAGTATTCGCACAATGGAATTGAATTCTCGAAGGCAACGACCTTTTCAAGGTCACCACTTCATAGTGAAGAATGCCTATGGATAGTGAATTGTTCTGTAAATTATCTGCTTGGGTGATTTGTTTAAGTGAGCGAAGCCTCAAGGTCATCACCTACCACCGACCGTGAAAATGGTGCCTAATGTAATAAGATATCGCGAAATGTTGCAAAACGTGAATCTCCTATAATGGACGAAATTTGCAGATAGTTCTGCAGTTGGAATAATTCATTGAGTTTTTTAGAAACTACATGGTCTCTGTGGATGCAAAATATAAGGAGGTGCCTCTCCTGTAAATGATTTTTGCTATTTATATCAGTTTGACTGGTCAAATGCCGAATCATGTGTTCAGGGACCTCGATAGTTGCTATTCCGAGTTAGCATCGCGGAAGACGCATTCAGTATTGTCAGATAAATCGTGCGAGGTTAGAAGAACGTAAGGCCTATGCAAGTTTGTTGGTAAAGAGCAGAGCTCTGCATTGTGACTGGCAAAATATGCCAGGACAACCGTGTCATCGATAATACCTGAGAGCTGAACGAAGCTAGCTGACGCACACGACTAACATGCGGCTAGGGGTCCACGATGCCTAATCAACTAGCCACATGGAACCTACGTCGATCATAGCGGACATGCATTCATTTAACGCCTTCTCAAACGCCGTGAAGGATGAAAAGGATAAAGGATTTCTCAACAAACAAATGTGATGCCACTTCTGAAGCCATAGCACAGCAAGTTCAAAGTCGAATGCGCGCCAAAAATTTTAGAAGGGAGATCGATTAGAACAAACCACGACAAAATGAAGGTATATTAGGGTGGTTTTTGGTTTGAGCATATATACAACAAAATGCTACATTTTGTTGTAAAAAGTTTTATTCCAGTCGCAAAGGTTTTTCAGATGAAAGCATTGTGCGGCCAAGGATCGCCTGCGCCCAGCACGTGGTAACGCAAGTGATCAAAAAGCGCGCTGAAAAGTTTGCCAAATATAGTTGGATTTGTCAAGAGTCAGATGCTCATGAGGGATTGGGAGTGGGTATTTGAGTCGTTGACGAGACGCAGAGAACCGCGAGCTCGGGCAAGGGGAAGGTTTAAGCTAGGGAAAACAGGTAGAATAATCAATATCATCATCAACACCATCTGCATTATCATATTCATCGGCATCAGAGACAGAAAAAACAACAGCCAGTCACTTTCCTCAATATTATCCTTGATGAAGGCCGTTGCATTTTGAATATTACACCAATATGTTTATCCCAGGCGGACGCTCAAGAAATGGCGTGGCACTAGCCTAGACTTACAACTTGCAAAATAAAACGATGTGATACTTATCAGGTGAATGCAGTTAACTCATTTTCCCACACCTCAGTTCATTCGGTATGATTCGGTTTATTGTTTATAGATTTGTATTTACAAATTACTCTTGGAAACACGATCGTGGATTTTCCATATACCCAAAATGATTGGGTTTCTTTTAAAATCCGGTTAAATCTGGAAAATCTAGTCAAAATACACATTTTTTTCCGTCAACAATAGACGCTTTTATCTTCGAACCAAACAAGGGACGATTTCTGCTTAATAGCAAACAATATTTTTCTCACGAGAAAAGACGACGCTTGCAAAAATGTGGCCATGTGCATGAAAACAAATGCAATCTCAAATCAACTGTTTCAACTAACAAAAACTCTTTCTGACTATTTACTTCACCTCTTCCACAAAAAGAATGTTACCAAAACGTTCATCCACATTGAAAAGATGAAAACAAGCAGCCTAATCAGGACGAAAAACACGATAAAAAGAAACCTCCAGCGTGTTATGTTTTCGTGCGCCTAACAAGTGACCAATTGACCATGAGGGTGATGCCATACTGCTTCTACTGACTCGCTGGATAAGAGCAGTGACGATCAATAAAATCAAGTAACTATCCACATGTGGTCGGAAAATCGCCGCAGACGAACTGGCGCGCAAAATTCCATCGATATGGAACATATGTTTGTGGTGATAAACTGCTGATTGCTATATATCGGCAATATATTGTGGATTGATGTCTAGGTGTGGCTGGACTGAAGTCCGGAACCGGGTTTGAGAATTTGAAAGTTTCCTGTCATTTTCTTGGGCGACAGAGTTTTCAAAAAAAATTTCGACCCACTAAAAGATTTTTGAATGATGCATGAAATTCCGGGGTTCTTCAAGTCTAACTGTTTGAGCACGTATCACGTGCCCACTAGAAATTATGCCCAAGAGCACGATGTCAGTGTGAACTGTCAAGCCCTCGTTTATCTGCAACCAGAGAGATGTGAGGTTGTTGTATATGATTAATAACAGTATGGAGCCGGTGCTGGGGCCTAATAGGTTAGTGAACCATCCGGGACACCACACCACACAGAATGCAGCAACACAAGTGTTCTCTTCAGGCAAAAAACCTGCATTTCCATGTAAAGATCACTTCCGGGCAAAGACCAGCTTTTATCATCCACATCGATGGTCTTCCGTAGAATAAGGACCAGATTTCATCAGTTCTTTCACCTCTGGAAGTTATGAAATCCGGCAGGCGAAGTCGCCAAATTTACGTCAACTTCATGTTCTACTTGAACCCAAATTGCACGAAATTCGGCAAATATACTCATTTGCAAGTTACGTTGGCACTAACTAGAAACTCA
>SJOL01006431.1:480050-493993 GCA_004794785.1 Opisthorchis felineus | reverse complement strand
GAATGCTCTTCAAGGCGCTAACACAAAGAATCGCACATCAGGCACAAGGTGTCCGTTAGGTGTAAAAGTCAACAGCGAGAATGGACACAAAGCATAGAAGTGTCGTATGTACGTAGGGAGCGCAGGACGGTGAGCACACGCAAGTCACTGAATGTGACCTTAGGAAGCCCCAGTCCAACAACAGCCTTGGCAGAGTGAGGATATGAAATGATCATCGGTTAGTGAACCAAAAGATCAACATCACAGTCCGTGACACTTAGAGCCGAGATGACAGTGAGGGAACAGTCATCAGCACCGTATTTCTGCCTGATCTTATTCCACACGCTTACTCCGCCCCCATCCTGATTTCCATCGGCGTTGCTGAGCCTTTAGGTCAGGCTTGATGAAAGACGTCGAAGTAGGTGCCTTCAACTCTTTGAAGGCGGTGTATCCCAGACGAGTTCTTTTGCTACCCGATTATGACCAGTATATCCAGCAGGACATCAAGCAGAATAGCTTAGTATGCGACAGAATATCGTCTGGTCACCATGACCATATCGGGCGCTTCTAACGGACGCTTCGTCCTCAGCAGGTTAAAGGAGCTGTTTACGGCGGATAAATGCCCATGAAAACTCATGTTCTCGAAACATAGGTCATCGATTCGAAACAGACGAATCGAGCAACTCACGCAAGCCATGACCAACAGGGCCGTTATGCAGACTACCGCGAAGAAAACCTATGACCAGCTGTACAAGCTATGATTCCATGGTTCTCCTCAATGGAGAATGTGCGTTGTCTTTTGTGAAGGAAAGCTATTCTTAGCTTCAACTTGGAAACCTCGGTCATTCACAAGGACGTCGGAAGTTCAGGAGAGGAATGGTTTCAGGAGGGCTTTGAAGGGGTTGACAAAAATCTGTCTTGAGATCGATCTTGTTAGACGAAACTTTGAAGTATCGCAAATAAACAGCGATTGAAGTTGACTGATGCTCACTGAAATGACGTTGTGTAACGGGGGTATGTAGAGAGCAACAGTTCGACGTTTGATGGATGAGATATTTGTTTCTGTCATAATCTCTGTTTTCGAAAGGCCATCTTCAGTCATCAGATTTATCAGGTCTCTCCACTGCACCAAGTTCAGGGATGACACGGAACTACGTACATAAGTGTAAAGTGAATCAGCGAAATACACTCATTTGCAAACAAATTTAGTTTTGCAAGAGACTCACCTGGAATCCAGCTGAATCTCTCATTTGTGATGTTTCCAGGCATCGCCAACGAGAGATTCAGCTGGGTTCCAGGTGAGTCTCTCGCAAAACCAAATTTGTTTGCAAATGAGTGTATTTCGCTAATTCCGTGCGATTTGGTTTCAAGTAGAACATAAGGTTGACGGAAACTCGAGGACTGAGCCTACCTGATGAGCCCCAAGAAGGGTGAAATTGGTCGTGGGCTGTCGAAGAATTTTCAGCAACCTTATGAGTAGTGCATTACGAATGTCAAGTGAACCATTTACCACAATCTAACGGCTTATGTGTTGTTTTGCTTTGCTGTACATCGGAAGATTCTTTGTGATGTATTCGCTATGTGCACCAGGCATATATGTGACTCTTTCAGAGATCGATTTTTCAAGTCGATAAAGCTCTGCTGGCGGTTGTTTACCCAATACGCACAGCTATGTCGAATCAGCAGATTGGTTTGTGATCATAATTTTTATCAGAGACCTAGGAGTTAACTGACTCACACAAGGACCGAAAGCAATTATTCACACAAGAACAGCTGTTGCTTAGATCAGCTTTATGTAATGACAAGACTGAATGACTTGTTTTCTATGGAGTCTAAATTCCAATTCACATAATCACTGTCGGTTCAGATCACCGGTTTTTGGGAGACTAACCTGGCGGAAACATACATTTTACAAAGAGGATTTACCAGTTGTCTACGCCGCAATTTGTCTGGACCAGGACCAGAGAGGCCTGGTTGGCAACTCTAACGGATGAAATTCCTGAAAAGCTGAGTGGATATGATAGGTGGACCCTGTATGTTTTTTTTGTCAGTTTTGTACTTTGGAGCTTTCATCTGTCGAACTCGGAGTTTTTATCTTCCTCTGACATTGTTAACTCAATGAACACAACAACTCTAACGGGTCATACAATCACAAATAGGAGCAGATTAAACTAGACAGTACCCAGCGAAAAAGGCATTTAAACAGTTCACTGTGTATTTGTCAATTAACATGCCCACTTTCGGCCACTTCCGAAATCCGCGTCAGTTCAGTTTTGACCTGTTAACCCTGATATTAGAAACATTTCAAGTAGTTGACTGCAATTTGTTCCATTTGAACAGTCTAGTTCAACACAGCTGGCAGCGTTAACAGATAACGCATGTGGTGGTCACACAAACATTTCTTCCAAATCCTGTTAAAGATGGACCAAATATCAAGTCAGTTAGCTCGAACACTATTTTCCATGTTATCTTTGCAACAACCTTGGCAGCAACTTCTGCAGATCCGTCTTTGGTAACCGCCCCAAGCATTTAGAACTCGATTTTCCAACCCCGAAAGCCGCTCTATTTAGCTGTGGTTAGTGTTCGCAACCTGAAGCAAGTAGGATAACAAGCTGGATGGACCGCCCATCGCCCTCTTTTGGATCCTGGCTGCAAAACTCCAATGGTGTGGAGGTCCAAGTAGCTGGATATGCGGGGGTGGGTGTTGCGTTGAGCTATCGGGCGGAATAGTCCTTGTTGGGTTGGACACCCTCTGAGTCCATTTCTGTACGCCCCAACGGTCGATAGCTGTGACGATTTGAGTACTCTTGTATAAGGGCTCAAAAACTTAGATATCGTTGTGAACATAGGTGATATGAAGGTGGATGTGGACAGGTTTAGCGCTGTTCGGTCTCTGTTGGGTGGTCGTTTTGGATTGAACACGGACGAAAGCACGGACAACGATAACGCCCACTGTAGCTGTGTGCTGACCACTGCCCTATCAAATTCCAGAATATGGCCTCAAGGAATTTCAACCTCTACAGCAGTCCGTTCCATGCTCAGGCATGGGACGATGAGCTGGTCGCAGCTCGGTGTCCTGTTAAGACAACACGTCTGATGTTGAATCGTTTCACTCCGGATTCAATTGGACCTTGAGTTTGAGTCAACTGACATGGTAGAGGATTTTTGAGCACGTGCTCCTCTGCTCGCGTGTCAAGCCTCCTGTCATACGTACAAATAATCGCAACCGCAGGTGAACTGATAAATGCGATGAGTCCTAGATAAAACTGAAGTCGACATTCGGACTGCCGATAGTAGCATTGTCCGCCTATGTACTTTAGCACACAACCGTTCTACATTGTAATTCCGGTGCAGGGATACGTTTAGTGTCTGTTTAAATAGGCTAGACACGTGACCACCAGTGTACTGTGCTTTTTTGGTACTGTGAGTTACATTTTCGGTTTACCATTCTGAGCGAAGGGCTTCTCTATAAAGAGGGAAGGATAGTTAGTTGACCGTAACACATCTTACAGCAATTAAATTTCCTGCTTGAACGTTTCCGAGGTGCAGTTTTGGCTAGATTTGTGGAATATAGTAAGCATCAAAGCACGTTCTTACTTCAACCGGCAAAAACTCGTAAAGTTTATATGTTGTTCCAGTCCACATGGGTTTCCGATGTACGGAGCGAGCCATAATACCGTCGACATTTCTGGCTAGTAAAACTTCTAGAAATGGAAGTTTGTTGTCCTGCTAAAATTCACACATGAATAAACATTTTTGGTGGAAAAATTTTGAATTATTTAGAGCTTAGCAATGAATACGTTCTAGCCCAAAAGGATCACATCGCAATCGGGCACCATCGGTGAGGGTCGATTGCTGCCTGCCGCTTTTATCCGGAATACCTTTGTGGACTCTGATCATGCACTTATCCGCTGCCGCTTTTCATTTCGCATTTCACGTTTCCGCAGAAGGTGCAAACTTGATTCGGTGCGAGTATGACTTTATAATGAAGTTTCTGAAAGCATCCCTGCAAAAGGCAATGTTGACAAGAATGTTCACTCCCTCGATTCTTGTTCAACTTCGGCATTGATGAAATAATAGGGTGAAGGCTGGAAGGTCATCAAAACCCCGGTGTTCGAATCATTGCTGGTGAGAACCTTGTTAATCTGGAGTACGCAGACGACATAGTCCTTTTCGTCTTCGAAGACGAAGGTAAATCACAAACTCTGCTGAATAAATTGACCATAATCGTACAATCTCCAGTATGCGCCTTCAATATGCAGTCTCTGAATATGCCTCTTGAAATTCGAGGCGAAGCACTGGAGATTGTGGGGGGGGGGATTTCACATAACTCCTCAGTTGTATTAGCTCCGACGGAAATGTGTCTGATAAAGTCAGTCAAAGGTCCGAATCACGTTTGGTAAGTTTCTCCACTTGTGGCATCAAAAAAGCATATCACTGGCTCTCAAGGGTCATGTGTACCAGGCTACACTAAGGGTTGTATTGCTGTACAGTTGAGCAACATGGCCTCTGCGGATAGATGAGGTGAGGAGTCCCAGGTTTTTGAATACTGATGTCTCAGAAGTGCTGTTGCTATCGGGTGGCGTCTCCACGAATTCGCAAAGGGGTAATTAGAAAACTGGTGTCTGGTTGTTTAGCAGGCTCATTGGTCATGAAAACATCCAGCACGATCAACTGCGGTGGCTCGGCCATGTGCTACGCATGCCGAAACATCGTCTACCGAGGTGAGTTCTGTTATCCCTGCCTCCTTCAGAATGGCGTAAGCAGTGAGGTGGACAACATGTGACTTGGTGGAAGAGTGTGAAAAAGACGACGAGGAGTCTGGATGTTATTAGTGGGACGCATCTTCCAGGATGGGGTCCTCATGCTTGGCTGAAGACTGGCTTGCTGGTGTGTTTGAGGACTGTGCCTGGTTGGTTTGCAAGATTTGGTGTTTAACTGATATCCGTGGAGTTCGTGCCGTCAGTTTCTTTCCAGACAGTCTGACTGAGTATTTGGGAGTGTAGACAACTCAGAATGCTTGCGGTAGGCTAGAATCGGGTCTTTTCATCCAGTCTTTTCTTTTTTCCCGCTTTGGGGTTTTAACTATTTTAAGTCAGTTGTACAACAGTGAGGCACCAGTGTCAGCCCTGATGTTGCTGTCTCTGATGATGATGTTGATGGTGATGATGATGATGACGATGATGATGATGGTGATGATGAGGATGATGGTGATGATGATGATGACGATGGTAGTGATGATGATGATGATGATGATGATGGTGATGATGATGATGATGGTGATGATGATGATGATGGTGATGATGATGGTGATGATGAGGATGATGGTGATGATGATGATGACGATGGTAGTGATGATGATGATGATGATGATGATGGTGATGATGATGATGATGACGAGGATGATGATGGGGAAGAGGAGGAGGATGAGCTAATCCCACCGAGATACACAACAGTCTGTGTGGCAGAGTTGCGCTTTATTTTGGACGTTTCGCTCTCAGTTTATTCAACTGTAGAAAAAACTTTAGATGTGCTATTTCCAAATAACGCAAATACTTTTCACGCTTGATTTTCGTTTGATTTCTCTTACTTCTTGTCGGTGAACAATGTTTGACCTAGCTTGCAAATGACTATTTTTCTCGCCTAATTCAGCTCACCTGTTTGGGTGATCTCATCGCTACCGACCTACTCAGGTGTGTTGCCAGACCATGCTGCTTCGCTTTTACTTCTGACCTTGTACGTCCAGTATGTGACTGTTTTCGATACTTCCATAGCACTGTGATTATCCGGTTGTCACCAATACACTTCAGAAGGTTACCTGGGATTGCTAGCTGTTAGGTATTTTCAAAGTGTTCCCATGATTTCTATATTTCAAAATGCCAGGACTTCATTCTCTCCTAGTTCGGACAGGTCACCCCCGACGAAGTCCGCCGGAGATGGAGGGGAGTAGATACTGTGAGTTTTTTGTTCTTTTTTGCCGGATTTCACTAAACGAAACAGACTGGCGTTTTGGACCACATTTTTCGGTTGCCTTGGCTGGAACTCTGCTTAAAAAAGTAAACTCCTAAAGGTGTCTGCAGGGAGTGTGAATCCATCAATCTAATATTCATCTACAACTAAGCCGGATTTGCTGAATTTTCCACCACAACGTCGAGCATGAAAAATCCCGATCATTACCGACATGATTCTGTCAACCGGAATGATCAGACAAGTTGTTTCGAGTTCAACACTCATCTGACAATGTGAACCTTATCAGTCTAACAGTATTCCTGTCAGGAGTAGAACTCGATGAGTCATGGGTGACCATCACATCGTTTTTTTCTCGTTGCAATATGACCTGCGGCACCACACGGACACATACACACACACACAGTGAACTTACACATCACTCACAGGAAGACTGGTTATCACCGGAGCATTACTGGGATATTATGGGGTGGGGATGTTGGGCGGTGGCTGGTTAGAAAAAATCGTTGCTCGGAGCACCGCTCGGTGAACTTACAACGGAAAGAACAAGCGAGTGGCGCAGAACTCCGGGCGACAGAACTCTAGAGATAAGCTATGTAAACATTGGCTATCTCGGTCGAGCCGGCACGCCGTCAGGGTAAATCTGTTGTTCAGTTTATAAGGGGTGTCTGACCAATTCCAACTAACTCACCTGTATGCACGTGCTTGACGGTTTACTCTGTACACTATTCGTTTTCCGGGCTTTGGTGATTAGTCTATACAGCTCTAGAACAGAACAGAATACAAGTGAAGACTGGATGAAAAAATCGGAGGACTATTCAGGTTGGTATTGATTTGGATCCAACCTACCATGATACGAGTAGCGCTTTGATGCTAGAAAACTTGAGTAGTTTCACACAACTTCATAAAATCATAATGGAAGGATGGGAGTGTATGCGCCATCTCGACCGTCACTTAATCTCCCTGAAGTTGATAAGTCCTACCGGTAAAATTAATGTGGAGAGTTTGAGTCTTCCTCAAGACGCATGTGGTAACTTCATACATTGACAAAATAATAGTATAGAATTTCTTATTTTCCCAGCTGAATTCGGTTTAAAATTATACCCGGAAGTTTTCACTTCACCCGGTCACTGAAGCCACCAGTCTATGCTGAAAAGCCGAGAAGCACTGTACAACTGCTTCATCCTTATTTGGAATCAGCAGCATCTCACGAAACACCAGTAGGGAGTTTCGAACCTACAGCCTCCGGTTAGTAGTTTGAACACTTGACTGTTCAGCCATGAGCTGCTGATGGACAGCGGGAGTAACTCGCACTTAGATAGGATATAGCGCCACCCATCCTTCAACCATAGAAACCACACCACATGATCACGTATTGTCTGGCTCCTGGAGTGACGACTTCGTGAAAATTCTGTGTAATCGGTCAGTACCTTCGACTAGGACAATGTGAAATCCAGGACACAAAGCACTGCAGCTTAAGTACGGAGTGCAACTCACTGAAAAGTTTTATCTTCTCCTAACATGAGAAACAACTCAAAAAGTTAGGTTTTTATGGTGAACAAAGCATCTTCGGACAGGTGTAAAGCAAGAATATCTACTCAAATGTGATTCGTCTGTACTTGAATACGCAAAGCAATCGGTTTGTAAAAGGTTAAAGTGCATCCAGACTACTGAACCGACTGGATGTAGAAAAAGTGGGGTACGGGGGCTCCAGAGCACACAGTACAATAAGAAGGCATTTTCACTCATCCCTGCCCTTCCAGTCCACACCACCTTTCTTCACGGAGTCAAGGTTGCCTGAGCCAAATTTTGTTTGGGGATCCTGTTGCTGTCCGGATTGTTGGCCAAGTGAGGACTGTCTCCCTGACTTCTTACGACCAAGTTGTCTGCTTGAAGCTGCAATGTTTCTGGCTTGCGCAGTGATAGTACTTTCGCTTTGTGGTACGAACTGTCGCCACGGCCTCGGAGGGAAGGTACAGACCAGGTTGGAGCTGGTCGCCGCGCACTTCAAAATCGACCCAACAGTGTTGAGAAATCGTTTAAGTCCACGAATACAATCACCCGGAGATAGAACTACGTAGGAGCCTTCAAACTGGGGTTCTCTAGTGGAAGAATGGAATGATGCCATGTAGTGATAATGCATCCAACATCTTGAAGCTAGGGCTATTGATCTGAAATTGTGCACCACATTTTGACTACTGACAAACTGCACAGTAGTTAGTTTTGTATCAGCGAAAACAGGTCACCCAAAGACGATTCGCTAGGTATGGCTCTACGAGTCCGTAGATTTGGATTAGAAAATTCCGATATTTCATAAGTACACACACATCTCTTGTGAACTTCACTCAATCACCTAGAGCAGTACTGAGCGGAGATCATACTTCCGAAAACAGATCAAACAAATCTATCAGCAAGGACAGCAGTTATTAATGCGGCCTACTGGAAGGCTTGTGAAAACATGGCAAAATTTTGACTTGATTGACGGACTACACGAAGTTAAAATAAAGGATTCATCTGAACCCCACCTAACCCCATCTGAGCTTGGAAGAAACTGGATTCTATCATGCTCGGCAGGATAGACATTCAGGACCACGAATCGAGGAAATTAGGCTAACAAATTTAAAAATTCGCTTCCTCTGAACTACACAAATTGACAGTCTGTTGCTCAACGACAAGAACAATCTATGTCAGCAGGGTTAGATAAATTGTATCCAAATTTACTCCCAGTTACTCTAAGAGGGTATGAGATTTTGGATGGCAATCGTTGTGTTACCTCTACAGTACGGAACGGAATTCTCAGCCAGAAAATTACCACAGCTTGCATCCAATCGCTTTGAAATCGACAAGCCGTCATCACATCTCATTGCTGTCCCGATTTAAAACTATCAGCTGTGCACTCTGCGTTAACCTCACTGATTGTTACCACAGCACAACTGCCACGAGGAGCACAGTTGGAAAATTGAATCCTCCGTAAAATTGCATGGTGAGAAGACTACTTGAGGTCTAGTGAAATACACTCATTTGCAAACCAACTTGGTTTCGACGGGAGACTCAACTGAAACCCAGTTCAATCTCTCGTTCATAATGTTTTTAAGAACATAAGGTTGACGGAAACTTGGGGACCGCGCCTACCTGATAAGCTTCAAGAAGGGTGAAACCGGTCGTGATCTGTCGGAGAGTTTTCAGCAACCTTATGAGTAGAGTACCACGTCTATACTTCAGGTCTAATTTAGTCTAGGTCACAAGCAAGGGAGAAGTGTTCCTGCGGTAGGAAATTTACATCATGATAACTGAATGTTATTCACTCCAGCCATATGCGTTCCACCAAAACACTTTGTTGCAAAGCCAATGAATTTATGCTGGAAGTAAACCTCGAGTGAATGTTGAATTGTACGAGGTTACCCATTAACTCTATTCGTAAGGCCATCCAGACAAAACAGATTCAAGGAAACGCCTTGACAAAGAACCTGTCTAAATTGTAGACCTATATGATCACTCATGTACTTACTCGAATAGTATCCAAACGGTTTGTTGATTCCACCATTGCCCTGAAGGAACACAAATCGAATTGGTGTTGAAGATAACTTCGTACAAGGGATATTCATTACTTGAACACATATCGGACCATTGTCCACGGAATCCGCGATCAGTGTAGAGGCGCGGACACGTCAGGGCTCCTTGATTGGCAAATCCCTGTAATAGGTGAGCCGAAGGTTCGCCTGAAGTTGTCGACAGGTGCGCTAATTCATTAAAAAAGCGAAGGTTGTATCAGTTTTGTATGTTTTTTTCAGTGTTGATATATACTGAATGATTGTCATTTTAGGGAAAAAAACCTCTTATATTCCTAGGTTAGATAATTCGTTAATAGTGCTAGCCCCCAACCTTGAATCATCCTTCTCTTGGATGTACTGCTTGTCGAGAATTGGCGGAAAATCCCCTTGCAATCCGCGACACCAAGGAAGGAGTCACTTACACATGAAACACATGCATCCAAGATAAGATCTGGTAAACCTAACAAACAAAGTCGGTTTCTAAGAACTTGGTAAATGAACCAGCACCAGAAACTTAAGGTTTCATCTAACCCTGTTCTATCAACACTGAATTAGGTTTCATTAAGGAGAACTTCGCTCGGCGCTCGACAGTCCAGATAAACAGTAAAAATCCATTTGACTCGGCAGTCACTATATAAAAAAAAGAAATCGAGACATCCTGGTAAATTCTTTTTGGCGAGTCCCAAATTTTCTTTGGTAGGTTGCTTTGTTTTCCCCACAAAGTCATGCTGGACGGATGCCATCGTCAGTGAGAATGACAAGAACTTGGTCGAGAAGTCGTTAGAAACGATGGCGATACCAACGATTAGGCTATCTTAACTTTTATGAGGAGACAAAAACTACAGCTTCGCTACCGTCTTTACTATTCCAAAATGAATCTGCTGTGATCACCATCGACCAAGCTTTGTGATAATAGATAAATGAGATTTAGATACGGCCTACGGTTTATGAGGTGGCTGGAAACTCCTTAAAGCCCACTATCCTGTTCGAGACATGTCAGATGACCGGGTTCCACCAATCTTAATTCATACTTGGAGGCATATGGAGTCGGACACTCGGTTTGAGTCTGAAATTTACATTGCACATCAAACAAATGCTTAGAAGGAAAAAGACCTATATGTAGGTTTCAGTGTCTTCCTCAACAGATTATTTGCTTGCAAGGTCTATGGAACATCGAAGACAACGCCGTTTGAAGAGCTAATACTTGCATCTGATGGGTGTGAATGCTTTGTCCGTTTCCTCAAACGCCGACCCAGTAACTGCTTTGATTGTGTCGATCGACCAAACTGTCCGTCAGGACTTAGTGCCACAGACGCTCGAGGTTTTCTTTGTTTGATTAATTCTGAATGGTGAGAGTAAATCTCATTTGGGACAGACATTTTGCCGCAGCTGAGCCTTTACTAGAAAGGGTAGACGTATTTACTTGAGACCGGGTTCGGTCTGAGCATGTGAGAAGTCGTCACTCGAGAAACCGGTCAACATGTGACCATGTGGTGAAATTTCCGTAGTTGAAGAATGAGTGGCCGAACAGACAAGTGATCAAACTACTAGCCGGGAGATCGAATGGTTCGAAATTCCCTACTGGAGTTTTGTGAGGTGCTGATGATTCCCAGTAAGGATGAAACAGTTGTACAATGCCTCTCGGCTTTTCGGTATAGATTGGTGGCTTCAATTACAGAACGATTGGACAATTGGACATTTTGCTTAGTTTACTCGTGGTTCACCTCAACACGAGTTGACATTGTCGAATCACAATCGAACTTGTCATAGTTAATCGTAGTTTCACTTACTCTTCGAGGTCGTCTCTGCAGCATGCACGTTCCATTCCAATCCACCGGTGATGCAAACCAGGACAAAGAGTAGGCAAAACATTTTTGTGCTAAAAATGGTGATCAGAAGTCACGGTATAAGATTTTAAAATATACTTAGCTTTATCAGAAAGGCAGAGAGAGAGAGGGGGTAGCTTCGCGGTTAAGAATGACACTACTCTCAACCAGTCCCGTGGAACGAAGTCGTAGAATAGTGAGACAAAGAAAGATTGTTTTCATCTCTCATTTTTTCTGACCAAGTGAAAAGCGATAGAGTTTTATTTTTTGCGCAACCGGTTTATCCCAATTCAGTCAGATTGAAGCGTCTGGAACCATATTTTATGTTGTAGCTCTCTTCTTAGAAATATCTTACACCAAAACACATCCAGAACCTTGCGGACAATCGTAATGAGGTTAATTCAGTCCTAATCAAGGCATCAAAGTCAATTTAAGTGTTAACATTTTTTTCTTGGCTGAAAAGGCCTTCTCAAGAAATGACGTTCCCACTTGGCTCCCAAAAGCCCCCCCTTGAGAGTATGGACCCCATTCCGTGGTAGTTCGTTCCAAAAAAATTTGAAGGTTGCCTTGTTTTGGTGGAATCATACTGCTAAATTGTGATTGGTCTATTTTCCTATAAATCATTGATTGTTTGTCCGTACTTCTTACACCAAGCAAAAAGAAAAAAAAACTCTCCAGACAACCGTACAGCAACGGTGGTGGTTCTTCGCCTATTTATATCTGCCGGTGCTGTTATATATATATATATATATATATATATATATAGTGAGAGAGAAAGAATACTTGTCACTTATTCCATGTCCAGGAAACCTCCGTTATAAATGACGGTGTTCGGGCACGCTTGAGGCATAGGTTTTGGATATACTCAACTCTCAATCCTCAAGTGGCTTTCCCCCGTGTTCAACTTCGCAAGATGTGCCTCAGGAGTGTGTGGGGCTGGTTTTGCAATTTTGGCTAGTTTAATTTTATAAAGCTAGGATTCACAAGGTTCGTACTTTTGTCGAGTCATTTCGGTTTGTCATGTTGGTTCATCGTTTCAGAGAGGTTTTGTAAACGATCAGTGGATTTATTGCTGGGCAACATTCCGCTTTTGACACAAAAAGCTTCGTCAGGCCAATTGAGTAAGTTACCAAGGTGGTCGGGTTTTAACGCAGTCAGTCATGTTCTCATGATTAGCTGACTTGATCGGTGCTGGGTGTCGGTCTGAAATTCCTTTTTGTTAGTTAGTGGGGATGACTAACTCCTGCGTATCGTCGACAGATTTTGTTGGTCTGTGTGAGTTACGGGGTGCCAGGACAACTGGATTGGGTTTGGGGGGGTTGGTGGTTAAGTGGACCATACTCTGCTTGGCGAAATGCACTCATTTGCAAACCAGTTTGGTTTTGCGGGAGACTCACCTGGAACTCAACTAAATCTCTCGTTTATGATGTTTTTAAGCAACTGAACGTGCTGCACAGGCCGCCTCATGTTTCAGCTGGTACGATATTCGAGATATCGCGATACATGTAAAGACGTAATACACTACTTGCTTGAATTTCGCACTTTTAGACCAAGACCATTTTGCTGATGACTTCACACCGCCTCGTGTCATCTTGGCTGATCTAAAACCGCCATCCACACGCTTGCCAGTTCTACGCCCTCTGTTCTATTCACGCTGTGATGTTGGTTTCCACCGACTCGGCCACCAGTCGCTGTGGTGTGAAGCGTAGTCCCCATCTCAGAACGTCCATATTTTCCAAATCTATCCTGTGCCCAGTGTCTAGTGCATGCCCTGCCATTGCCGAATCTTCGACTATCGCCTGATATTCATCTACGATTCTGGGTGGTTTTTTAATGCATTGCTTATGCTCACCGATTCTGGTGTGCGACTCCCTGAGACGATGACTACTCAGTCGGTCCCACACATTTTTCAACTTCATGTTGGTTCACTTCATCCCAGTGAACAGTGATCGTTACCCGAGCCACATACAACATCCTGAGGAACTGGGTTACGACTGATTAACTGTCAATCAAATCAATAGGTCTAGTCTTTCAACCGAAGCTTAGCAGGACTAGACTGTCAGCAGTGGTTTATCAAGGGATTCAGTTTTACCGATTACTGCTATCCATCTGATGACAAACTGGAGAAAGATGGAACGTAGAAAGACGAACATTCTTATACCTTTGACGGAGTCGCATTTTAATTGGCGAAATTTCACGCGGAAATTGACACCCAAGCCCTTGGTAACATCCTAGGTTTACTGCCGGTTGGAATCAACCCAAAATAACGTGACATGATATACAAAACATTTGATAGAGTGTTTCTTGGCTCTCGAATTGGACTCGGGATTTGCTTGATCGTCCGAATAAGCACCTGGTCCAGTAGAAACCACCCGGACCGGTTCCATCGATGGTTCCTACTGTACGTCTCCACAGTACATCCCACGTATAGCTTTACAATCAACTTGGGGTGAGATAGCTCAGTGGTTAGAGCGCGAATTTATTAACCGAAAGGTCCGTGGTTCGAACCCGACCTCTGCCTCTCGACTTCCCCCGTCTAGGCTTGGGCAACCTGGCAGTATCCCAACCCTCGTGCTTCCTTCCGGTGGCATGGCAACTAGGCACCGAAAGGGTGTTACAG